>CM056949.1:27621859-27756680 GCA_029856935.1 Cyclocarya paliurus | reverse complement strand
GATGGATGTCCTTCTCCAGAGTCTTTTCATGACCACTACTCTTGACGAGGGGCAACATTATTCTTTATGGATCTCTCCTCCTTTGTCTCGTTCTGCTGTCGGGAGTCATTCCCTTGAGGTTACTGAAGAGAAGGCCACAGCAGCTACTTCCATCAACCGCTTGGAGATAGAGGATCGTGCAGGAGGCAAGTCCCTTTTAGAAGTTCTAGTCTACGGGGGTTTGAAGAGCCCGGTTGTGGACCATTTCTTCCAGGCCGAGCATCCAGAGAAGGGTGATTCCCTTATTAATATTTTAGCCAGCAAAGGTTCGAGGAGTCCAGTCTTCGACTCACTTGCCCAGGCTGAGTTTCCCGAGAGGGGTGGCTCTTCTCCAGATGTTATAGTAGGCAAGGGTCTGCACGATGAACCGTCCATCCAAGCTGAGTACCCAGCAGGGGGTGATCCCCTTCCGAATGTTGCAATCTGCCCCAGCCCGAAAAGTTTGAGCAGAGACCCAACTGTTCCCTTTGATGTACCCATGGAATCTTCTGAATCAGAGGTCTTTGCAAAAGTTCTCCCTCCTTTGTCCCAGCTAGCCACATAGTGGAGTCAAGAGGAGGCCATTGGTCGGGTAATCAAATGCTTGATTTGCTTTTTCCATGAGGTTTGGTCGTTTCTTTTCTGTTTTCTTCTTCTTCCTCTTTTATTAGCCTTTCCTTTTTTGTCGCTAGGGTACTTCTCAGCTAGCGGCTTTCACCGTGGATGGTCAGGAGGCCGTTGTGCAGGAGAACTTGGGTTTTCGCTCGGTGGCTAGAACCTCCCTTGATTGTGCTCACGGTCAAAGGGAGGAGAGGGAGCTGTTGATGTTCGACCTGGAGAGGACACAACTTGACCTAGCAGATGAGCACCAGAGAGTGAGGAACTTGGAGCACTACCGGAGGAAACACAAGAAGAAGGCGCAGCAAGAGAAGGAAAAATTGGAACAGCTCAGCCAAAGTCTTGGGGACAACATATCCCATGCACGGGAGGAGAAGAAGCAATTAGAGTGGCTTAACCAAAATCTTCGGGATGACTTGTCTTGAGCACAGGATGTCACCCTCTCCCTAGAAAAGCAGCTGAAGTTGGTCCCTAGAGTTCGTGAAAAGGCATGGGACGTGGGGTCGTCGAGAGTTGCAGGTCGATGCGGGCATTCCTTTTGGAGAGTCCGAAGCTACATTCAAGATCCTTTACTAAGTACCTTCAGGGACTTGTGCTTGCCAAGATTCCCACTAGCACTGCGGCCTTTCAAGCCAACCGTGACATGGGAAGAAAAGAGATGCCCGAAGTTTTCTTGGCTCTTCGGGGGATTCATCATAAATTATTTCTTGACACATTTTTTGTCGTAAATCATGCATCCTCAACCTTTTAGATGAGATGGTTATAAGACATTTCTCCATGAGAATATCGATAATGAGGTATGGGTAGTAACCAAAACTTTCTAATATGTCCATTAAAATGTTATCTAAAACCACTCCATTGGAAAAACAAGCAATATCTAAAAACAGTTTCTTTTGCAAATCCTCCAATCCATCAAAACCTACTTGAAGTATATCTAAAATTCCTTTATTGGGATTTGCTTTCAGTTGATCCCAAGCACCTTTCCATGCATTTGTTCCTCTACCAAACAAGGAGGACCCTAAAACTTTAAGAGCTAAAGGAAGGCCTTGAGCATATTTCACAAAGCCTTTGGATAAATCCACATAATTTTCTTCAGGGTGGGGTTTCTTGAAAGCTACCAAACTAAAGAGCTGCAATACTTCATCATTATTCAACTCACTAACCTTATAGATATCATTAACTCCATGTCTTTTCAATAACTGGTTATGTCTGCTTGTTAAAATGATTCTACTCCTTGGGCAAAACCAATCATGGCTCCCTTCTAAAGCTGTTAGATGTTCTTCTCTGTCCACATCATCAAGGAATAAAAGACTTTTTTTATAATATAGTCTATTTTGTATCATATTTGTTCCCTCACGATCGTCCCATATATTTATTTCCCTTTCCATGAAGATCTTAGAAAGAAGTTGTTTTTGGAAAGAAACTAAACCACGATTTCTAGTTTCGTCTCTGATACAGGCAATAATAAGCTGCTAGCTTCAAATTGGTAAGATATTCTATCATAAATGACTTCTGCCAAAGTTGTCTTACCCACTCCAGCCATACCATGAATTCCTATAAAGCGAACATCATCCAATCCAATTCCAAGTATGTTCATCTTTTCCTCCACACGGGATTCTATTCCAACAAGGTCCTTGGAAAGAGTTGAAAAGTTAAGACTCAATCCTTGAAATATCCTTTTAATGGTTTCTTGGACAATTGTTGATTCATACCTAGGAAAAATGATAAGATAATTAATTATTATGAGATAGTGATAGCCTTTCAAGAGCTAAATGTATGATAATGTATTAATGTGCAATATAGCACATTCTAAGGAGCAAGGTTTTGGGATTTTGGTTGTAACCCCCATGCTCCCTTTGTATAAGGTAGTAGTCTACAGTAAATAAGGGTTATTAATAAAATTAGAGTACGACCGTTCTCATATCTACAATATTATAACACCCCCATTACAAGAAAAATGGATATTTGTGACCATCTTTTGTGATGAAAACTGACTGATTTTAGCTAAAAATAGTCATTTCACTGAAAATTTTGTTGGAAATAATTGGTCGCAAATAAGTAGTTTTCTTGTAGTGCCTAATAATGTTTAACTTTTGACCCTTACATTTCCATTATTTTTTGGTGAGAATTAGGAGAGTTTAAGGGGTGTTTCTAAATTAGAATTTATTGGAGAATTATAGGTTTCGATAAAGAATCAAGGTTTCTTGGTACGTTGATGATCTGGGAGTTGCTGTTGATGCCAAATCCAAAGGGACAAGGCATGATGTAGTTTCATATAATTGATAGTAAAGTACAAGGGAATCAACTTAGGGAGCTGTTATGTCATGTTTCACAGCCCGAGCAGCTCCATAGCAACCAAACCTTCGAGACCTGCAGTTAAGAGGAAGAGTCGGCTTCGATGACGTCCAGGGTCACTCTGATGCCAAAGTCAGTGGAGGGTATCTGATGAAGAAGATTAAGTAAAGAGAGAGTAGTAAAAAGGATTCAGAGAGAGACCTCCTGTTGGTGGGATGGTTGCTTTTTATACTTGGTTTGGATCTAACTACCGAGGTAGATCCTGGGGTGTCAGGTCATGTTTGAGTCAGGCCTTCTACCACCCTCCTACCTTGGCAGGGTGTTCGATCGTGGCTGAGCTGTCCGGCAGCTGCACAATGTTGCGTGCTGAGTTCCCTGACACACATTGAATGCGTCGTGCCATGGGCTGTCGTGCCCGCGATAGGACACGCCCTGCTACTTGCGCCCAACAGCAACAGTCTACAACATGCCTTATGGCAGGACTCAGCAGTTCACCGAGTTCCTCCAGCGATTACTACCCCACAGTGTGCCTCCTGGAGCGGCCGAGCGTGGTGCCAAAACCATTCCAAACGGGCCTGTGGCCATGGGCCTGGTACGCGATTGCCCGGCCTAGGCCTTTGGCCTGCCTTAGGTTTTCGCCTGAGAGGCTTGAAGTCTTCACAACTTGATCTCTTTGGGCCTAAGGTCTTCTCAGCTTTGTTGAACGAGGGGTCTGTGAGTATAGGGACTTGGCCTTACCCAGCAGTTAGTCTAAGAACTTGACTTCGTGGTGAGTCTGGGGACTCGAATTTATTGAACAAGGGGTCAGCGAGTCTAGGGAGTTAGCCTTACCCTACAGTGAGTCAAGGGACTTGACTTATTTGGTCGTGAGGCCTTGACGAGGACTAGGGATTCGATGCCCAGCCTTGACCCCTCCACGAGTCTAGGGACTCGGCTTTGTTGAGGGCGGGGTCGATGAGTCTAGAGACTTGGCTTTACCCCGTAGAGAGTCTAGGGACTTGACTTTTTGGCAAGTCTAGGGACTCGACTTTGTTGAACAGGGGGTCGGCAAGTCTGGGGACTTGGCCTTACCCCGCAGGGTGTCAAGGGATTGGACTTCTTTGGTCATAGGGCCTTGACAAGGACTCGAGATTCGTTGCCAACCTCGAGGACTTGGGATTCGATGCCTGTCTCGACCCCGCGGCCAGTCTAAGGACTTGGTTTTGTTGAATAGAAGGTCAGCGAGTCTAGGGACTCGACTTCAAGGTGAATCTAGGGACTCAGCTTTGTTGAACTGGTGGTCTGCGAGTCTAGGGACTCGGCTTTATTGAACGGGGGGTGTTGGCGAGTCTGGGGACTTGGCCTTACCTCGTAGCTTGTCAAGGGACTCGACTTCTTTGGTCGCGAGGCCTTGACGAGGACTCGGGATTTGATGCCTGGTCTGGACCCTGCGACCAGTCTAGGGACTCGCTTTTGTGGAATAGGGGGTTGGCTAGTCTAGGGACTTGACCTTACCCCGCAGCAAGTCTAGGGACTCGACTTCGTGGTGAGTCTATGGACTCGGCTTCATTACTTCTAAATTTTAGGCGACAAGGAGTTTTGAAGCAAACATCCAGGCAATCTCATTTATCAAGTAAGTTTACAATTTTCATACATTGCATCATTCCATGCCCTTATGCGTAGTACTTCTTCAAATGTTTGGCATTTGAAGGGTGGGGGAGCTCGAGTCCTTGACTGTTCTTGAGGCAATAGGAGCTAGGTCGGTTGTTTGCAGTCACTACTTATGAGCCTTCCCATTGTGGTCCTACCTTCCTTCTTCTTGGGTGATTATTTCAGTCCCAACTTCCCTTCCCTCTGTAGGGGCCCCCCTCATAGGAGCAATGTAATGATATGTAGTCAAAAGTAATTGATGCATATGTTAAAGCCAAAGGAAGTTGTAGCTTTGAGGATGAAGGGAAGCCATAGAAATGCTGACTTTTTAGAGGAATAATTATGAATTTTCAAAAATTAAGAAGGTAGACAATCCCTAGAGAGGAGGAACCATGAGTGATGATACAATTAATAGTCAAACAATGATACATCTTTTAAAAAAATCCAAATAGCTAAATGGCCAATGGTCAAAGATGAAACGAATAATATTTGGGGGCAAGCACCGGCCAGTTGAATGGGTAGGCAGATCTCCCTCATCATTTCCCTGAATTCGTGGTCATCCACAACCAAAAGCTACCAAATAGATCTTGATTCAGAAACATTAAATAGATCATCAAATATTCAACAAATATTTTTAAAAAACAAAGAATCCAAAGAGAGTTTCTTTACACAGAGTCCCACGTGTGATAGAGAATTAAGGTGATGGAGATAAGAAGAATAGGAAAGAAGCTATGTAGACAAAGAAGAAAGAAAGGGTGAATCATTGGCTTAAATGTCTGTCTAGTTTTTCTTTTAATTTATAGTATAATGAAGCTAGCAAACAGGTTATTACTGGGAGGGGGAATACACTCATGGTGGCTTGCAGATCAGACGATTTAGGTAGGGGTAGGGGTGGGTAGCTCAACCCCGAACCTCGCTTGTCCTGCCTCCGGTGGGCAACACATTGACAGGGGCCAAAGTGCTATGGCCCCAGCGGCCTCGCCTCGTCCCCTGCTCCCACCTAATTTCTTTTATATAAATATATATTTATATATAAATATTTATTTTTTTTACTATATATAAATATATTAAGATGTATTAAGTAGAATTTTTACATAATACTTTCTGTAAGTTGTAGTGTAGTAGGGTGACTCTTTTATAAATTGCCTTAACAATACAAGTCTCACATCTTAATGGTGTGGACAAAATATGTGCTAGCAAATTTAAAAATTATAGTCATATTTACAAATTTAAATTTACAATTTGAGTCCAAAAATATATTTTTGATAACTTTTGGATCCAAAAATAATTTTTGGGCCTAGTAGAATGTAGTCTTTTATTGAAGCGGTGGGAGCGGGACAGATTGGGTGTTCATGTAGCCTCAAGATGCAGGGGGCGGGGAGGGGGCTACCCCGCACCGCAACCTCTAGGGGTAGGGCAAGTCTAGGTAGGCCCCTAACTAAAATTTACAATTTGGTAAATATCTGGCCGTGTTTATGTTAAGAAAGTTGTTAATTTGGTAAATAGCTTACAAGTTATTTTTGTGTTTTCTTTTTCCTTTCAATGTATTAATTTTGAGTTAAAAACATTTGTGTAATTTTAGGCTTTCTTTTTAACTTTAGCTTGATTTTCTTGATGTCAATTACTTTATTTTATTTTATGTTAATTGATTTTTTTTAGAATTTTTAACATGATGGCATGTTGATTAGGCATTTTAGTTTCTCTTAAAATGCAAACTATGTATTTTAACGATTGCATATCACGTGATTAGTTTTGATACGGCAAGAGGGTAACATGTCAACCAATTTGAAGTTATATATATATATATATATATATATATATATATATATATATATATATATATATATAAAATAAATCGTTCTTCATGTATATGTATATGAACGGGATCTTTATGTTGCATGGGGATCTTAATTTCAACGAATTAATTAGAAGAAAAAGAGACCAAGAAAATTTTAAAGAGACTTTGAGAATCGATGAACCTTGGTCTTCGTGAATGGACGGATTTTAACCTTAAGTGCAAGTCATGTCTTCTAGTTGTTCATTATGTTAAGAAAATTATTTATTTCATATCAACCTACAAATTATTTTGTGGTTTTTTTTTCCTAATTTCTGGTAGCTGTTATAAGTTTATTTCCACTTTCCATTATAAATAATATTCTTTCACTGAGCCACGATAAACCTTTTACGATTTATTTAAATAAATCCTTACGATGTTTTTAAATTTTAATATAAGTTTCTCAAGTTTTGGCTTTTTATGTTAATTTTACTTTTTTACTTCATAATGGCATGCTGATTAGGTATAATTGCATGTTTAGTTCTTTAAATGGCTAGCGTGAATTCTAATTGTAATCATTTCGTTGGTTTTTACGCAACATGTGACAATCACGTACGTGTATATATATACTAGGGAAAGGTCCCGGGGGCGTTAGCCTCGGGATGTACCTAACATAATGATTTAAATAAAAAAAAAAGTTAGTAGTTTATTTGTTTGGAAAAAGAAAATACCAGGTTAAAGAAAGACAAAAAATTAAAATTAAAAAAAATCTAAACTTTAGCAAAGTATGAGTATTGGTCTGCATCCATATTGGATTATCTATTTACTCTCTATATAATAATAAAATATTATTAATTTAACATTAAGAGTCTTTTGGTAAAACATGATCTTTCATTAAATTCTATAAGGGAGTTATACATCAAATGGTCAAGGGTCTTAAGGAGTTTGGTAAAATATGATCTTTCATTAAATTCTACAAGGGAGCTACACGTCAAATGGTCAAGAGTTTTAAAGACCTTTCAGTAAGACAAGACTTAACGGAAAAACAGTAAAAGTTACTATTTACAGTTAGATAGCTACTTACTATAATAGAGTAGACATATATATATATATATATATATATATATATATATATATATATTTTAGTACCAATGAATTTACTTTATTAGAAAAAAAAAAGAGACCAATTTCAAATTGAGTACTTCTATATGTTTGCCTACACAGCACACCTTAGGTGGAATTCCTTTTTTTTTTTTCTTAGTTACTAAAACGTGCATTTTGGTGAGATTGTAAAAGGCTCTCCAACACCCCTCCATTCGAAATCTTCTGCATCCCCCGCCATTCAAAATCTTCTCTAGCCCCCCTCCCCCTTTCGACTTGCACCAACACCCTTCGTGTGTGCTCCACAATGCTGGCATACTCCTCCGTATTCTCTCTTAACTGCCGACGACCTGTTCAGAGCTTTCAATTTTTACAGATTGACCAAGATTAGCCTCAGATTGTGTTGCCTAGCTTTCTCTCTCTCAAGGTAAATCTCTTTTCATTAGCTTTTGCTTTAAATATTTGTTCTTTTATGAAATCTATGGCCCCAAAGATAATGTCTTTGCTTTAAGCTCTCTTTCAATGGCTTCCTCTGCATTTGTAATGGTGCTCAATGGGTAGAGCTAAGATCTTTCATGTCTTATTCGAGATTCCTAGCAAGTCATTATGAAAACTAGGTTTTCTTTTCTATTTCTACAATTTATTTTTATTTTTTTAATCAATAAAGACCGATCTCATTAATCATGGAGTCAAATGGATAATACGAGGAGAATCCTCCAGTTGAATAACGTCCTCAGTGAGGAGTAGAGCATTTTTGGCTAGAACATGGGCCACATTGTTTAAAGATCTAGGGACAGTAAAATAGACCACTGAGGCACTTTTCCTAGAATAATTTTGATGTCCCTGATTAGCATCCTTGTCGTGGATCAACTTTCTTGAGGACTCTTGACAGCATTGATCACAACTTGAGCATCCCCCTCAAGCATCACTTTAGTAAAGCCTAATTAAGTACATAGCAATGAAGCCTTTAGTAGAGCAAAAGATTCACCAAGTTGAGGGTCAGGAAAGAGGTCATGGACAGATCTAAGAGTAGCAACAACTTTGCCTTCAAAATCCTTGACCACAACCCCAATCCCAACCTTACATTTGACCTTGTCGATAACAGCATCCCAATTGACCATATGAAAGCCTTGAGAAAGAGCTATCCATTACTGAGCTGAGGTGTTGTCATTCCTTGGTACAGACCTTGTGACCTGGTTGGCAGCCTTGAACTCAGAGAGAAGAAGTTGGGCTTGAGATATTATTGTTCCCGCGGAGGCTATCTTGGATACCTTGAGGCTAGGAAGTGGAGAAGAGACCCGCGTAGAAGGCCTGAAACAGATCACTTTCTGCGTTTGGATGTGATGCAAAAACACCTTCTTCATTTGAAATACTCTTAATAGACTTCTTTCATTGGTTAGCACAAGAGTGGTAGAATTTAGTGTTTCTATCTCCATCTTTCAACCATCTTTACTTAGCCCTTTGGCGCCATTTGATATCCTCATCTTCAAGAATGTTATTCACTTCCTCCTACAGGCCTTTAATTTCCTCTAAAAGTTCCCCTTGGTTCAGGTCTTGCAACGCTTTGATCTTCTCCCTATCCTCAACAATAACCTTTCTAGAATCCCGAATGAGGGATCTGCACCATTTAGTTAGGTGTTGTTGGCGCCTAACCAATCCCTTCTTTATGAAGTCAATACTGCAAGGGAGGCTAGGAGTGCCAAACCATGCATATTTAATAATTCCTTAACACTCTTCCTTCTTAGACTATGAGGCCTTGTATCTGAAGATTCTTTTCTTGTGCCTGAAGAGACTATAAGGGATGGAGTAGTGGGTGCGCAAGGGTTTGTGAAGAGCATTGAGCTGAGAGGATAGAGACCTTAGTGTTATCATGATGAGAAATCCAAGCTCGATTCCCAACCACTCTATCTAACCTTTCCTTAGTGAATGCACTGCCTTCTATACCATTACACCAAGTGAATTTAGAGCCCTCATAGCCTATGTCACTCAATCCACAATCCTCAAGTGTTTCCCTGAAGAGTTCCATCTGTCTATAAGGTTTGTGAGTAGTACCTACTTTTTCATCCTAGAAAATTATCTAATTAAAGTCTCCCATGCAAAGGCAAGGAACTTATTCATCAGGAGTAATCTGCCTCAATAAATTCCAGCTTTCCAGCCTCTTAGCAACTAATGGATTTCCATAAAAGCCAGTCAAGAGTCACCTATGATCCCAATCCTGCATTTGTAGCTCCAAAGATATATGGCTTTGGGAATAATGGACTAGTTGTGTTGTAATGCCATCTGTCCACATAATAGCCAGACCACCACTTCTCCCCAAACTATCAACTACAAAACTAAGTAAAACTTAATTTATTGCGAATGGCTTCAATTTTTTGTCTTCTACATTTAGTTTCAATAAGAAAAACTACAGTAGGTAACTTATCTTTCACTAAAAGATGAAGTTCACGAACTATTCAAGGGTTCCCCAGCCCTCGACATTGCCAGCAGCACAGAATATTCATTGAGTATGTCAGGGCTGCACAATAGCCTCTGCTAATCCTTTCTTACTAGCTTTACGAGTAGTTTTTTGTATTTTGGTTATCATATTTGATACCAAGTGATCCTCTATGTCACCAATAACTCGTTTCGCAACACATTTTAAAGGGAGATTAGTATTCACCTGGTTCTTTAAAACGTTGGCTCTTCTCTTCCAGATTGAAATGGTCTTGGTGCAACCTTTTGGTTTGGATTTTCTTGGAGCTAGATACGTGGCAGTACTCTCCAATGAGGACTTTGTAGTGGCCTTCACCTTGCCTGCATAATTGTTAGCCTTAGAAGACCTTTTTGCCTTTTCCACATTAATGGTAAGGGAACATCCTTCCTTTTCCCTTGATGCTGTAAAGGTGACAACATTTCCTGCAAAGGCAAGCCCTTGCTGTGTCATGTCAACCTGCATACTTTCTGACCCTGCTCCTCATTCTCTATAAGAGGGTCTGTTAGCTTGATATGATCCAAAGGACTACGGGATTGCCTGCCTATATTCATGTCTACTCTAGCTACTGGTTCTTTTCCTCTTATGGTAATGTCCTCCTGGTTTGTTCTTGCACCACCCTGCTTCCCACCCTCAAAGCTTGGAGATGGACTAGACCCTTCCATGGCACGTTTGAATGAGGTATTTTTGGATGGTGGGCTCACCCGAGCAATATTGTTCTTACAAGCCTTCACCCATGTGCCTTTGATCACCCTTCTTCTGGCATCTTTGGTTAATGTGTTGGATAAGACCACATTGGAAACATAAATTAGGGAGTCTCTCATACTTTAGAGGAATTTATAATCTTTCCTCCCCCATCCTCAGAAATCTCCCTCAAGGCAAAGGTTTGGACAGCTCAATAAGGATTTTCACACGTAGGAACTTACCCCAACCTGCACCACTCCCTTCTGTATCGACCATTAAGACCTCACCTATTGTGGCCCCAAGTTGTTCCCCCACCTTCTTGCTCATGCCTACAAAAAAAGATGTCATGAAACTACACCTAGAAGGGTTCAGTTGAAAACTGGATATCCCTAGGAGGAATCAATCCATCACACTCTTGGAGACATATCAAGAACTTATCAAAAGACCAAGGTCTACCCTGCAAAACAGAATCCTTCTCTTCCTTCGACTAAAACTCAACTAAAAATCTATTCCAGCCAATCTCTCTTAGTAGTATACATCCCTCTGCATGCCATAGTTTCAACATGGTGACACAAAAAGCTCATTTGTTAATCTCTTTATCAGAAACCACCAGAGCCACTAAGCATCTCTTGACTTTCTCCGTCGATAGAAACATGTCTTCCTTAGCTACAAACACTTCTTGTCTTTCCCCCTCAGTGACAGTTAGGCCTTTACACAATTTGAAAATCTCTTCATCTCTACCTCTTCCCTCTACAGACAGGGTGTTCGAGAGACTAAAATCTAAGTTCACTAAGGAACTAGAGAGAAAAAACCTCACCCTTTAAAGGAAAGGACCATCAACCAATCGATTATGTCCTCTGCTACATCATGATACCCTTCCGGTTGATCGCATGCCTTTGTTGTGTGTGTTGCTGCATACAGTATGGGACATGGCCCAGAAGTTCTGAAACCAGTTTCTACAAATTATAATTTTAAGTTTGATACATGGCTTAGGATAGTTTGGTACAAATTATAATTGTAAAATTTCCAATACATATGTTATGTAGATGATCTCAATGTAAGAAAATAGAGAATTAAATGGAAGGATTGGAATGAACTGTGTTGAGTGTAATACGATTTCTGTAATGAATTGAAGTTGTTTGTGAAATGGAAACCATGAAATGAAAATTGTATTGATAAGCTACAGAGTTTCATTTTTTGCACAAATCTAGAAGTTTTTTTATTACTATGACAAGTACACAATTTTCATCTACAATAACTACTTGGACCCAATTGAAAGTGGACGTTAGTTTCCTCAAAAGTTTCTAGCTGGAGTTTGAGATGTTTCCACCTACAATTTCTATCCTCTCTGTCGTTTGTGTCTCTATTGCCCATCTATTACTTTCCAAAACTGAAGGTGTTAGATGAAAATATAGACTCTCTTGTTCCTACCCTTAATTTTTTTTCTATTACATTAAAATGATATCTTTAGACTTTAATGACTGAATATTTTTTTTTTTATTAAGTTGTGAAAGGATATCTATTTTTTAGCAAGAGGGAGAGAAAATAAATATGTAAAACTTGGATAATAAATTTTAGAAATAAAGTTTGAATAACAATTTGTTTAACAAAACTGTGTTTTTGCATTATTTATATAAATTGTCCTACATTTGGATTAACTCATTCTACATAAATGCAGGTAATGATGATTTTGTTATATATCTAGAAATAATAAAAAAAAGAAGACAAAACTAATGTTTTTCATCTTAAATTTTTCTTCTTTCGGGTAAGACATCCTCATGGTCTTATTTTGTAGCCATATATCTCACATGCTCCTTACAATTAAGAGATCTTGAATTTCTGTATGTGTCATTCTTATTTGTAAAAGGTTGATGGACGAAGAGGAAGATGATAGGTCATCCAAGCCTTCTGCATATATTTCATTGACCCAAGTATGGTACAGATTGTTGATTTCGATATCTCGAAATGTCCCATATTTCTATTTAATTAACGTATTTTTTATTGTTGTATTATAGGGCTATCATTCTCCCGTAAATCCATACCACCCAACATTTTTTATGACACCAAATACATATTCAAATCCATATCCGTATCATTGGGGTAGCCAAGTAGATGCCTTCTTTTAGTTTTTTTAAAAAGCTTTCATATGTGAATTTGATGCTTCTAACACAAGGCCTAATTGCAGCATCCATCAATGCCACCTGTTGGACCCACTGTGCCATACCCTCCGTTGAGTAATCTGAAGGAGTTGAGAAGATTTCAAGAGACCAGCCAGGTATATGTCCTTTTTAATTTTCTTTCTCCAATTTTTCGTATGTGCATTTGAGGCTTTCTAACACAAGGTCTAATTGCAGCATCCCGTGATGCCATACCCTCCTCTGAGTAATCCAGAGGACTTAAGAAGAATTCAAGAGACTAGCCAGGTACATGTCCATTTTAATTTTTTTTACATTTTCCGTATGTGCATTTGAGGCATTCTAACACTGTCAAAACTTGCAGCATCCATATATGTCAACTATTGGACCGACTATGCCATACCCTCCATTGAGTAATCCGGAGGAGTTTAGAAGATTTCAAGAGAGTAGCCAGGTACATGTTCTTTTTATTTATTTTTAAAAATTTTTGAGACTGTCAAACATTGTGCCTAATGCCAGAATCCATGATTGAGCTGCATTATTGCATATTTTATACAGTTAAAATCAATACATTTTTAATTGTTTTACTATTTTATTATTAATTTTAGATGAAAAAATGATTAAGAGGCATAAATCCAAGTTGCAATTTAATTTGATTAATAGCATAATTTATACTTGTTTTTAATACTTGTAATTTAATTTGATATTGTTTCTTCACATGCACAACACACTTTTAATATTTTAGTCTAGTTTTATTTTATCTTTATTTATTTATTTATTTATTTTCTTTTTCTAGTTTTATTTTTGTTTATTTAATTATTATTATTTATTTTGCCTGTTTTATTTTATTTAACTTTTTATTTTATTTTTATTTTTATTTTTATTTTTCAACGCAGGCTAAACGACATGTCGTTTGGTCAACAAACCAAAACGACATGTCGTTTCTAGTTAGATAGTCCACCACCGTAGCATCAAGCTGGCATCACTGCCTCGCAGTAAAACTACACCACCAACCACCATCCATCGTGCTCCATCGCCACCGTACGAAGCACCCATGCACAGCTCCGGCAGCACCACTCCATGGTACTTAGCATTTCCATTCACGGCCAAAAGCCATTAGCACTTCCAAGCGCACTGCACCATCGTCATACACGGCTTCCAGCGGCAGCAATATTCATGCACGTCCCCCCAGCCTCCATGCACCTCCACGTAAAAACCGGCAAATAAATTCCTCTGTTTTATGAAGTAAAAACAAAGGAATTTATTTCACTCGGAACCTCCACTGCACCTCAGCCCAGCCGTGCCCAGCCTCCTCCAGTGCACGTCATCTCCATCATGAAGTGCACCGCAAGCCACGTCCACACAGCCACCTCTCGGGTTCTCTCATTTCAGTTACACCAAAAAAGAAAGAAAAGAAATAAAATGCATACTGGGCGACGAAACAGTGGGGAAGAAGAAAAACACGCTCGGTAAGACTTAGACGGAAGAAAAGAAAGCACTTTCACTGGAAAGCCTTTTGCACATGGGCAAGATGCAGCTAACATGCATGTGGGAAGCTTTCGGCGTGGGGGACATGGGCCAGTGACAGACGGAAGATGCAAAAGAAAAGAAAAGAAAAAAAAAAGAGAGAAAAGGAAAACACACAGAACATATCTTTCGGTGGTGGACGAACAGATTGCACTTCATTCTGCCGAAAGAAATAATTCAAAGCAGCACTCACGGGTTTTCAGGGAGGAAATAAAAAAATAAATGCAGACCTCTCCTTTTCGGTTCTATATAAAGGAGGGGAGTTCGAGATTACAAACTACTTAGAACACAATTGAATTGGAGAGCATTACTGAAGTGAGTTTCGGACTACTTGAGTTTCAGAACTCACAGTTCGATTTTTGAGAGTTTTTCTTTTTCAAATGGACAGCTAAGTCCTTAAGTAAAGCTAGGAATGAACTTGCACAATTGAGGGTGTTTTTAATTTATTTTTGATTCATATGATTGCTCTTTATTAATGCAAATTCTTGTTTATCATTCACTAATTATCTATGGTATTTTCTTATCTCCAAATAATTTAGGAATTGATTCCCTTCATAGATTCAGTCATGCTTTTTCTATAGAATGGTTAAGATCCTTGATTATGTTTGGATTAATTTGTTATCTTTATTGATTTAATTCTTTGTTGCAATATTTCCCATTGGGTATATTGTCGTCATTGGGTTTTGTCAATAAAGATGATAATTCACAGAGTTTTAAAAAGTAGTGAATGATTTTTCAAAGAATTATATTTCGATTAAAGTGGTTTGTAGTTCTATATCTTCCAATTGGGGACTTTGAATAAATCTCCAATTGTGTAATTTATTGAATCAAAAATAATTAGAAATACCCGATTTGTGCAAGGAATTCCTGATGCTTTACTATTTGTAATTTTAGTGATCATTATTTTTATCCTTGTAATTTTAATTTTTAAATCACATGAAAACCAATTTTATTTTATTGATCATTAATTATTTTTCTTTAGTTCTTTTTATTATTTGTTGTATTTTCTTTAATCTGTCTCCCTGAGGAATCGACATCCCAAAACTGTGCTACAATTACCGCGTTATATTTTGGGCATAATCAATCCCTCAATTCCACTTGTTCGACTAAGTATGTCATACCCTCCCTCGAGTAATCCGGAGGAATTGAGAAGATTTAAAGAAACCAGCCAGGTTGATATATTTTATTTTTAAAAATATTCAATTTCAGTGTTTCTAACACCGTGCCTACATGCAGCATTTGACTAAAAAGACCCCCCAACGTGTAAGTGAGTCATCAACTATGCCTAATATTTTATTTTGGTGTGAAGACGTTTAGGATGAAGAGAAACGTAGATGGGAGTGCGACATATGTGACAATTGGGTGTGCGCGTGTTGGCAAGTACCTGCCTAGCCACAGTAATGTCTCCAGGCCACGACCCACAACTAAAATAGGTTGTAAGGCTAAGGTTGAAAACTATTAAGAATACTCACAATCATAGTAGATTCAGCCCGAAAAAGTCTAGATTTTTTAGATTTCACAAGTATTTGGATGAATATAGCCAAAGGATGCTCGATTTGAATGACAGAGCAGGTATTCGAATGAACAAGAACTTTGAGGCACTAGTTCAAGACGCCGGGGGGGGGGGAGGTTTGAGAATCTTGACTTTCAAGAGAAAGATTGTCACAATTTTATTGATAAAACCAGACACTTACAATTAGGTAAAGGGGATGGCCAAGTACTTGGTGAATACTTTGAGAGAATGAGGGAGATGAATGATGGTTTTGTTTCTGTCATGAATGTCGATGATGAGGGAAGATTACAAAATGTGTTCTGGGTTGACACACGAAGTCAAGCGTCATATGAGTATTTCGGGGATGCTATCACATTTGACACGACATACCTAACAAATAGGTATGGTTCCATTCTGCCCCTCATGGGCGGCCCTCTAGTGCCTTTGGTTGCCGGTGGGAGTGTGAGGGCGGCTCGTCCGGAGTCTGTAGATGCTAGGCAGGGTGGGCAACTGGTTTCATGGGATAATAATGGATCTGGAGTGGGCGATCGACGTTCTTTTGCCTAGGCTTTAACAAAAGCTTTACCGCAACCTAAATTTAGGTTGCCTCTACGGAAGCCTGAGATTATTAATGGGGAATTAGGATTTTTTTTATCTGATGTTGAGATGGATAGAGCGGCGAAGGATCTAAAGTTTGCTCTCGTTCTGAAATTCTTGTCAAAGAGGCCTTCCATTGATATCTTGCGATTGAAGATTATTAAGACGTGGGGTTTGAGTGAGGTGCCGAAGATTAGCTTTATGGATGAATTTCACATGCTTCTAAATTTAGCGAATGAGAAGGATTATTTGCATGCATGGGCAAGGGAGGGAAGAACGGTGGTTGGCTATCAGTTTCGGCTGTTTAGCTGGTCGGTGGATTTTGATGTAAAGAAGGAACCTTCCATTGCTTCTCAATGGATTTATCTTCCTGGCTTGCCGTTGATGTTGTATCGGTTGGACTGTCTTCAGATTCTTGGTACTGATAATGCCGCGTTGTATCGGACGCGTGCTATAGGGGCGAGGATTTGTGTTGAAGTGGATCTGAAGGTGGAGCCTATTCAGGGTTTTTCGTTGGTGGTTGGTCAAAACCATCAAGTTTGGCAGGACGTGGTGTATGAGAAGCAGGGTTTTTATTGCAACAAGTGTTATCATCAGAGGCATACGACGGTTGTGAGTAGGATGGGCGATGGGGCAAAAGCGAAACAAGTGTCTCAATCTGGGGTCCGGATGGATGGGAGAAAAGGTGAGTCAAAAATCTGGAAGGAGGTGGGAAAGAAGGATAAAAAAGGAGGTGGAAAAAAGGAATTAGTAGAACCCATTGTCACATCTAAAAATACGGAAGATAGGGCTAAGGTGGTTGTAGTGGAGGGAAAAGGAAAAAAGATTGTAAATGAGGATGGAGGGTTTTGGGTCCTTTGTGTAGAGGGTCTGATGGGGGAGGGATCTGGTGCAAGTGCTCAGAATGATGTGTATCATGAGGAATTGGATGTGTTGGGGGAGGCAGGGAGGAAGGATGATAATAATGATCGAAATACTCAAGTGGGCGAGATGGCCTAGTACAAGGTTCAGAATGAAGATGGTGATGTGGTGGGGAAGGAAGGGAAGAAGGATGATAAAAACGTTTCAGAGGGGATAGTAGTGGGTAAGGATTGTTCGTTGATTGATAGTGAGCAGGGTGGGGTTGTTGTTGAGATAGAGGAGGGAGAGTTTCACGAGCCTTTTTGTGAACCTATTGGTGCAGATAGGTGTCCGGTGCTATCTCTTCGTGAGGAGATTGCCTGGTGGAGTGATGAAGTGATGCTTCCACCCCGTGATGATGATAATAACCAGATGAGTCTGGTATATGAAATTCTCGAATTGGAGAATCAGCGCGTGGTTGAAAAGAAGGGATTGGATTTAGAGCAGTTTCAGTTGGCTTTTGAGCAAAAGAGTAGACGGCTGCTTAGGTTGGCTTCGGATAAAGGATATGATTCTGAGGGTACTCTAAATAGACGCCCAGTGGCAGGAAATCCCAGTAACAGAGTGAGACAATCCCAATGGGTTATTACCCATCGTGCTAGACTAAATTTATGACGGACAAAATGATGGTGTGGAACATGCGTGGTATAGGCATGTCGAAGAAACGATTGAGGAGGTTGGTAAGGAAATTTTCAATATCTTTGTTGGCCATTTCGGAACCATTCATGAAGGAGGATTCAATGTTTCGCTTCGCACAGTTTTTAGAGTTTGCTAATTATTGTTCGAATGAAGCAATGGGAGGCAAAATTTGGGTTATGTGGAACGGGCAGGATGGTTTTGAGGTGGAGAGTATGTCAGATCAAATGATTGCGGGTTGGGTCATTATTGATGGGACCAAAGTGCTAGTAACATTTGTTTATGCAAAATGTTCTTCTATTGATCGTAGGGGACTTTGGACTGATTTGGAAGCGTTGCCAGTTGGTTCGAATCCCTGGATTATTGTAGGGGATTTCAACATTATTAGAGATGATGGGGAAAGAATAGGGGGCAGCCTAGGCCTTTGGTTGCTATGGAAGAGTTTAAGAATTGTCTGAATAATTGTGGGGTGGTGGAATTGAAGTCACAGGGTGGCTGTATGTCTTGGTTTAACGGGCATGTGGGTTCAACTAGGAGATGGGTGAAGCTAGATCGGGCTGTAGTGAATGTATCGTTTCTCAATAATTATTCCTTGGCTTGTTTGGAATATTTGCAAAGAAAGACATCAGACCATAAGCCGATGTTAATTCATCTCTCAAAGCCTTCGTTGAGATATGGGCCTCCTACTTTCAGGTATCAAAATATGTGGAGTACCCATGATAATTTCTATGATTTTGTGAAACAGGTTTGGTCGGAACCAGTCAATGGTGTGGAAATGTGGAAGTTAGCAGCAAAGTCAAAAAAGACTAAGGGTGCATTGAAGAGGTGGAATAAAGACGTATTTGGAAGGGTGGATGTCATGATCAGGGAGCTGGAGACTCGCCTTCTATTTCTGGAAGAACAATTGCAGATTGGGTTTGATTAGGAGGTGGAAGCAGAGTTCCTAGCTACAAAATGTGAGCTGGATTTCTGGGAAAAAAGAGAGGAGATGCGTGTATCCCAGATTGTGAAGAAGCGTTGGTTAGTGGAAAGGGATCAAAACTCCAAATTCTTTCACGCGATTATTAAGCAATGTAGGAATTCTTCGATGGTTGATTCTATGAGGTTGGAGGATGGTTCTGTTTTGACTTCTCCAGAAGAAGTTCACAAGCGAGCGGTGATGCACTTTCAGCATTTTTTATCTGAACAGAAGTTTACTGTTATGCCTGACTTGAGAACACTAATTTCAACGGTGGTTTCAGAAGAGGAAAATCAGTGCATTGTACACGAGCCCACGGAAGTTGAGATGAAATTGGCTCTTAAGTCAATTCCGAAAGACAGTAGCCCCAGACCCGATGGCTTTGGTTCTGGATTTTACACGTCGTGTTGGGATTTTGTGAAAGATGATTTATTGGAAGCTGCGAAGGATTTTTTCGGTGGGGCGACGCTTCCCCATTTCTTCACTTCGTCTTATTTAGTTCTTATTCCTAAAGTGAAGAATCCCAGAAGCTTTGAAAAATTTAAGCCTATTAGCTTATGCTTGGTAGCCTATAAGATTTTCTAAAAAATTATTGTAGGAAGATTGACGCGATGCCTGACAAAGATTATCTCTCCAAAGCAAGGGGCATTTATCCCAGGTCGTAGTATTTTTGAAAATATTACAATGGCGCAAGAAATGGTTCACTCTATTAATAAGAAGAGTAAAGGGGGGAAATGTGGTTTTAAAAGTGGATATGGCTAAGGCTTATAATCGGGTGGACTGGTGGTTCTTGCTTTGTGTTTTGGAGGGTTTTGGGTTTTCTAGTCGTGTTTGTAAATTGATAGAGGAATGCATTTCATCTTCGTGGTTTTCAATTATGATAAATGGTACTTATAAGGGTTTTTTTAAGTCACAACGGGGACTTCAGCAAGGCGATCCACTTTCGCCTTATTTATTTATAGTAATGGAAGAAATTTTATCTCGGCTCTTAAGAAAAAATTTTGAGGATGGGAGAATTGGGAAATTTTACCATCCGAGGGGAGCACCGTTAATATCTCACTTATTGTATGCGGATGACTTGTTGGTTTTTACTAATGGTGAAAAAAGATCTCTGAACATGCTTATGAAAACGATGGAGGTATACGAAAAGTTGGTTTGGGCAGCTTATTAACAAGGATAAGTCAGCATTATTTTTATCTAGTAAGATTACTAGATCAAGTGGTAGGGGCTTTTTCCGCCTTTCAGGTTTTGTAGAAGGTAAATTCCCTACGACTTACCTTGGAGCACCTTTGAGTCCGGGGCGTCTCACGGCTAGGATGCTTGATCCATTGGTCTCAAAAATTCGTGATAAGGTGGTGAGCTGGAAGATGAGGCTTCTATCTCAAGGAGGGCGCCTCATTCTTATTCGGCATGTGCTATCTTGCATGGCGACACATACACTTGCGATTCTGGCAGTGCCATCGGTTGTGAAAAGAAAGATAAATTCGTGTCTGTTGTCTTTTTTCTGGGGTGAGAGTAATGGAAAGGAAAAGAAGAAATGGTGTGCTTGGTCCAAAGTTTGCAAACCAATGATTGAAGGGGGAGTGGGGGTCAGGGACCTTGATGAAGTTCAAAGATCCTTTCATATGAAATTTGCTTGGAAACTTATGACGGTGGATAATTTGTGAACGCGTTTCTTTAAAGCAAAGTATATGAGAATCGGTCACATGGTGCTGGTTAACTCTACTCACAAGGATTCTCGGTTCTGGAAGTTAGTCTTAAAATTTTTCCCAGAGGTATATGCGAATGCATATGTAAAGGTTAGAGATGGTAAAGCCTCTTTTCTCAACCCCACTTTAGTCCCGAACAAAATTTAATTAAGGGTAATAGCAACATCCAAATAAAATAAAATAAAATAAAATAAAACAATATAAAATAAATAAAATAAAATAAAATCAATCAAAACAATCAACAATAAATTAAAACCATTAAAAATAACATATTTCAAACCAAAATAATTTTAAATCACAACTTTTAAAAATTTCTGGTACTGCACTTAAGGGACATGTGGCTTTACCCAGAGCCAAACCGCTCTGATACCACCTGTGGCGCCCCCGACTTCCATGTACGGACCAACACGGAAATCGAGACACCCGGAATTATGACAACCGGTCACGCATCCCAACGACAAGTGTCAGTGTGTGCAACAAATAAACAGTGCACAAATAAAAACACAGCGGAAGGTAAAAAGTCTACTAGTACCAGAATTTTAATTAATACAAATATCCAAAAATACAAAATACCTTAAAAACAAAGCCAAGTCCCAGAAAAATAAAATAAAAGTTTGAAAATAAAACTACAGCATGAGTGATCCCAGATCACTCCTCCGGCGGAGCCAGATCCTCAGGCTCAGCATCTGCATCATCAACAAAATCTGCAGTACCATGAGATGGTACCGCAGGTAAGTTATAACATAACCATGTCCAGAGATAAAACCATACTCTAACAATTAACCATGCATGCCCAATGATGCAATATGAAAAAAAATGCAACACACGCCAAAAATCTCATTGGCTCCAAATCATTCCCAGTAAAATCCATTTCCACCATTTTCCCAGAAAATGGCACACAAAAAACATTTCCATCATTTTCCCAGAAAATGATATGCAAAATCAACTCACGCTATTTTCCCAGAAAACAGCTCTTTTCCAGTTAATCCAATTAACCATATGCACCATGGTCTCCCCTATGGACCATCCGCACGTCCTGGCTACTTTACGAGAGATGCCCAGTTCCGCACCCGGTGCGTTCGTGGCCAGGTCATCCTCTAGCCCCCGCCAGCAGAAGGGCCACGGAGTCGGCACGTCCAACGTCCGATCCCGTTGTCGCCCGGCGACAACCCAGGGGACGTCACTCAGTATATTGCGCTCCCGAGTGACCAGAGGAGCTCCACCGAGATAATGCCCCATCTCGGCTTGGGGTCGTGATACACACGCACCCACAATTCAGTCAACACATGAAAACCCAGTTTTCATAAAAGTCACATGAACATGAATGCAATACACGAAAACCCAGTTTTCAATTTACAAACATGATCATGCGTGCATATGCCATGAACCAACAGTAACCTCAATATCACAATCAAACCAGATCAAAAACACAATTCCCAAACCTTAACCAGATCACAGCCAGAATATCCAATAACCAACTCCAATTCACAATATCATCAAATCCAACAATAATCTAATCACCAATAAACACACAACAATATACTCCGATCAATCCAACCACCCCCAAACTCCTCGGACTCAGTCCGGAAACCAACCAGGATACAATATAAATAAAAGCAGTTAATTGCATAAATATAATTAAATCTCAAAGAAATGTTTAGGAAATACTTACAGCGCTTTAAAACAATTTAACGAAGGTTCCGAGGCACTGGAAATCACCAAAGCTGCAAATTCGCACAGTGTAAAAACACTGACCGAAATGCAGTGAAATGGGAATTTTTCACGGTTTCAAACGGAGACTCGAAATTTATAGGGTAGGGCCTATGGAAGGTGGTGAATCTAATGGTGGTGGTGGTTTGCCAAGAATAGTGGCGGAAATGGGTGGTTTTTGGCCGGAATGTTTGGTGCTCGTTTGACCGGCTCCGGCGACGGATCGGGGCCGGGTTTGGGTGGAAAAGCTTGGTATTGGGCCGGTGATGAAGTGGTAGAAATTTGGTGGCCAATGGCGGCCGGGCGGCGGCGGAAGGAGGAAAAACCCACCGCGGGTTCGATCGGCTCACGGCGGCTAACGGTGGCTCGGGGCGGTCTGAGATTTTATGGGTGAGGTCGCCGGCGCACGGGGGAGCTGCTGGTGCCGGCGGTGAGGTGCACGGCAGCCGGGAGGCGGCGCGGCGAGGGTGAGTCTATTTCGCACGGTGGAGAGAGGAGAGAGAAGGGAGAGAGAGTCGGGGCACGCGGGGGATACCGGGGAAAGAGAAAAAAGAAAGAAGAAAAAGGAAAGAATGGAAAAAGAAGAGGGAAAAAAGGAAGATCCAGTCTTTCAAGCTGGGTTCCGAAAAATCCAACGGAGATGAAATTAAAACCAGAAGCTAAATAAAATATTCCAAACACAGTGAAATAATTTAAATGCAATAATAAAAATCAAAAACCCAAAAATAAATCAATTAATCTTAAAATGCATTTTAAAAGCTAAAACAGTAAATAAAATTTAAAAATCACATAAAATAATTATCACCACATAAAATATTAAGAAATAATATTTTAAAACTCCCAAAATTTAAAACAAGACAAATAATCACAAACTAAATTAAATAAAACATCCATTAAAATACACTAAAATCCGGGATGTTACAATCTCCCCCCCTTAAATAAAATTTTGTCCTCGAAATTGGGTAAGGTCAATCATCAGAAACTAAGACAAAGATAAGGTTCAACTAAGAGTAGGCTTAAGAAGCATACCAGGAGAATCAACCAAACAAATACGGATACTGCTCCCTCATATCGGCCTCACGCTCCCAAGAGAAATCTTGAGCTACAGGATCACCCCATGACACCTTCACCAAAGGTATCGTCTTGGATCTCAGCTTCTGCACTTTCCAATCCACAATCTGAGTCGGAACAACTTCATAAGTAAGATTAGGCTGAAGTTGAATGTGCTCCGAGTCAACAAAACGCGGCTCTTGTTGACCAAAACTCTTCTTCAACGACGAAACATGGAACACATTATGCACATCCCCGAAATAATCCGGCAATGCAACTCTATAAGCAACAAGCCCAA
This sequence comes from Cyclocarya paliurus, assembly GCA_029856935.1. NCBI lineage: Eukaryota > Viridiplantae > Streptophyta > Magnoliopsida > Fagales > Juglandaceae > Cyclocarya > Cyclocarya paliurus. The sequence goes on along the minus strand of CM056949.1, from coordinate 27,733,079 downwards.
CCTTCTCCACAATCTGAAAAGGACCAACATACCTCGGGCTGAGTTTACCTTTCTTACCGAAGCGCTTAACACCCTTCATCGGAGAGACTTTAAGATAAACCCAATCGCCTTCTTCAAAAGATAAGTCTCTTCTCCTCATGTCCGCATAACTTTTCTGGCGACTTTGCGCTTCCGCCATCTTAGCTCTTATAACTCGAATCTGACCTTGCATTTCTTCAATCAATTCTGGCCCAACAATTCTCCTCTCGCCAACTTCATCCCAACATAACGGCGATCTACACTTCCTTCCATACAAAGCTTCATAAGGAGCCATCTGGATAGAAGCGTGAAAACTGTTATTGTAGGAAAATTCTATGAGCGGCAAATGATTTTCCCAACTTCCTTGAAATTCCATAACACAAGCCCTCAGCATATCTTCCAAAGTCTGAATTGTACGCTCAGACTGGCCATCAGTCTGGGGATGATAAGCTGTACTAAACTTCAAATTAGTGCCTAAAGCTGCCTGCAAACTTCTCCAAAAACGCGACGTAAACCGCGGGTCCCTATCTGACACAACACTCTTGGGTACACCATGCAGTCTCACAATCTCTTTAACATACAACCGAGCTAACTTACCCAAAGAGTCAGCATTATTCACAGGCAAGAAGTGGGCACTCTTAGTCAAACGATCCACAATCACCCAAACTGAATTCTTCCCACTAGGAGATCTTGGAAGGCCTACTACAAAATCCATAGCGATGTCATCCCATTTCCACTCAGGAATAGGGAGAGGTTGAAGATTACAAGCAGGTCTCTGATGCTCAGCCTTAACTTGGCGACAGGTATCACATTTCTCAACAAACGAGGCGATATCCAGCTTCATACCTTCCCACCAAAAATTCTTCTTCAAGTCCCGATACATCTTCGTACTTCCAGGGTGAACTGAGTACGGAGCTGTATGAGCTTCTGCCAAGATTCGCTCTTTAAATTCAGAATCTCGAGGTATCACTCTTCGATCCCGAAAACGAAGCACACCATCATTGTCCAAACTATAGTGCACGGGTCCTTTAGACTTCCTGACTCTTTTCCTGATATTTAATAACTTAGGATCCTTTCTCTGGAGAGTCTTCAATTCCTCAAAATCCTCAACCCGCACATCCAAAACTGAAGAGACCAATTCTTCCTGCTGCGAACTCTCAATAAGCAATCTCCTCATTCCATAAAGGAGAGAGTCCATACCTGACGACTCTGCTTCATCCACTAACTGAGATTTCCTACTCAAGGCATTAGCAACTAAATTAGCTTTTCCTGGATGATACTTGATCTCACACTGGTAGTCGCTGATTAACTCCAACCAACGCCTCTGTCTCATATTAAGATTCTTCTGAGAAAACAGATGCTTCAGACTCTTATGATCCGTGAAAACTTCACAAACTTCACCATACAGATAATGACGCCAAATCTTGAGAGCAAACACCACGGCAGCCAATTCTAAATCATGGGTAGGATAATTCTTCTCATGTTCTTTCAACTGACGAGATGCATAGGCAACAACTCGTCCTTCCTGCATAAGAACACATCCCAACCCAAACTTAGATGTATCACTGAAAACCACAAAAGGCTTATGCGGCTCCGGAAGTGCCAACACAGGAGCTGTTGTCAATCTCTTCTTCAATTCTTGGAAGCTTCTCTCGCAACGATCTGACCACACAAATTCAACATTCTTTCTAGTCAACGCTGTGAAAGGTCCGGATAATCTGGAAAAACCTTCAACAAATCTCCGGTAATATCAGGCAAGTCCCAAGAAACTCCGAATCTCGCGCACAGTAGAAGGACGTGGCCATGATAAAACAGCTTCTATCTTACTAGGATCAACAGCCACTCCATCTCGGGAGATCACATGACCAAGAAATCTGACTTCCTCCAGCCAAAAGTCACACTTGCTAAGCTTGGCATCTAACTGATGCTCTCTCAATTTACCAAGTACCAGGTGAAGATGATCTACATGCTCTTCCACGTCTCGAGAATAGACCATGATATCATCAATGAAGACCACCACAAAAGAATCCAGAAAAGGCTGAAAGACTCGGTTCATCAAATCCATAAAAGCTGCAAGAGCGTTGGTCAATCCAAAAGGCATCACCTTAAATTCGTAATGACCATACCGAGATCTGAAAGCAGTCTTAGGAATATCTTTATCTCTTATTCTCAGCTGATAATATCCTGACCTCAGATCAATCTTGGAGAAAACAGCTGCTCCTTGTAGCTGATCAAACAAATCATCAATACGGGGAAGCGGGTACTTATTCTTGATGGTCACTTTATTAAGTTCCCGATAATCAATACACATTCTTAAAGTGCCATCCTTCTTCTTAACAAACAACACCGGTGCTCCCCATGGTGACGTGCTAGGTTGAATAAAACCCTTGTCAACTAGCTCTTGCAACTGGATCTTTAATTCCTTCAACTCAGCCGGTGCCATACGATAAGGAGCTCTATGCACAGGAGCGGCTCCAGATTCCAAATCAATTGTAAACTCCAATTCCCTAACTGGAGGTAACCCTGGCAAATCATCAACAAAAACATCTGGAAATTCTTCTACAACTGGAATATCCGCTATAGACTTCTTCTCGGACGGCGAAGAGACCACTTGAACCAAAAATGCATCGGCTCCACAAGCTATATCTTTCTTTGCTTGAACTGCAGATATAACTATAGGCTTCGCCTTCAACTTACTCCCCACATATTCCAAATAATCACCTTCTGCAAGCTGGAATCCAATAACTCGACTTCTACAATTAATGCACGCCGAATACCGGTATAGCCAATCCATTCCAAGAATAATATCAAATCCAAGTAACTTGAATACAATCAAATCCGCATCTAGTGTCCTCCCACTAAAATCCAAAGGACACCCCATCGCGACTTTAGAACACCACACCATCTCTCCATTGGGAAGACTTACTACCAATGGTTGCGATAAGGCTTCCGTGACCAAGTTGCACATCCGTGCAAAAGTGGTAGACACAAAAGATTTGGACGCTCTAGAATCAAACAAGGTGCAAGCATAAAAATCATACAAACGGACTCTCCCTGAACCAAACACACACACCAATGAAATCCAAAAGAAACATCAAACCACACCAAACAAACATCAAATCCAAATAATTAAACACTTACCAGTAATCACTTCCAGCATCCTGGGTCTCTGGCGTGTCATAGTCGATGTCTCCAGGAGTCACCGCATACACTCGAGCCTGCGTGACTTATCTCTGATTATTCCTTCCTCCACGACGACCTCCACGACTTGCTTGAGGCTGATTGGGACAATCTCGAGCAAAGTGCCCCGCCTGACCACATCTAAAGCAATGAGTGACCCCACTCTGACGACACTCACCCTCATGAGCTCTATTGCATCGACTACAAACTGGGGCTCGACCTCCAATGCGCACTCCAGACGATGCTTGTGGACGGGCTCCAATCCTTTGCACAAATTTCTGAGGCGACCCAGAACTACTACCTTCACCAGCAAAACTTCTTCTTTTCTGACCTGGAGGGGATCCCATTGCCAAACTGTTTTCCCTCTCAACCATGGTAGCCAAATCGATCAACTCACTGAGAGAGGAAACCCTATGGCATATTACGAATCTGCGTATCTCAGGACGCAGACCCTCCCTGAAACGCTCCACCTGAAGATCCTCAGTAGCTATAAGATGGGGCGCAAAACGCCCAAGCTCCATGAAAGCACGGGAATACTGCTCCACAGTCATATTGCCTTGAACCAGGTTACTAAATTCTCGGGCCTTCTGCCTCCTCACAGCAGGTGGAAAGAATCTGTCATCAAACTCCTTCTTAAAACGATGCCACGACACGGCAGCTAGAGTTCCAAACTCCCTTTCCAAAAGATTCCTCTTCATCCTCCACCAATTGGCTGCTTCACCCTGCAGCAAATAGCTAGCATACAGCACTTGTTGCTCTTCTGTACAGCCACAAATCTCAAAAGTCCTCTCTATTCCATTGATCCACCCTTCAGCTTGAAGTGGATCCTCAACTCCAAAGAACATCGGGGTCCGGTATTTAAGAAATCTCTCGTAAGAACACCCCACTTGAACCACAATATTTTGGTCAACTTGAGGCGGCCTGATATTCTGATGGAAGAGATCAGCCATCCTATTTAATGCCCTAGCAATGGCATTATCCACCTCATTGTTGGAAGATTCCCCCATAGGTTCCTTATCCTGCCTCCTTGGCCTCACCATATTCTGTCAAAGCACAATTCTCAACCCCACTTTAGTCCCGAACAAAATTTAATTAAGGGTAATAGCAACATCCAAATAAAATAAAATAAAATAAAACAATATAAAATAAATAAAATAAAATAAAATCAATCAAAACCATCAACAATAAATTAAAACCATTAAAAATAACATATTTCAAACCAAAATAATTTTAAATCACAACTTTTAAAAATTTCTGGTACTGCACTTAAGGGACATGTGGCTTTACCCAGAGCCAAACCGCTCTGATACCACCTGTGGCGCCCCCGACTTCTATGTACGGACCAATACGGAAATCGAGACACCCGGGATGATGACAACCGGTCACGCATCCCAACGACAAGTGTCAGTGTGTGCAACAAATAAACAGTGCACAAATAAAAACACAGCGGAAGGTAAAAAGTCTACTAGTACCAGAATTTTAATTAATACAAATATCCAAAAATATAAAATACCTTAAAAACAAAGCAAAGTCCCAGAAAAATAAAATAAAAGTCTGAAAATAAAACTACAGCATGAGTGATCCCAGATCACTCCTCCGGCGGAGCCAGATCCTCAGGCTCAGCATCTGCATCATCAACAAAATCTGCAGTACCATGAGATGGTACCGCAGGTAAGTTATAACATAACCATGTCCAGAGATAAAACCATACTCTAACAATTAACCATGCATGCCCAATGATGCAATATGAAAAAAAATGCAACACACGCCAAAAATCTCATTGGCTCAAAATCATTCCCAGTAAAATCCATTTCCACCATTTTCCCAGAAAATGGCACACAAAAAATATTTCCATCATTTTCCCAGAAAATGATACGCAAAATCAACTCACGCTATTTTCCCAGAAAACAGCTCTTTTCCAGTTAATCCAATTAACCATATGCACCATGGTCTCCCCTATGGACCATCCGCACGTCCTGGCTACTTTACGAGAGATGCCCAGTTCCGCACCCGGTGCGTTCGTGGCCAGGTCATCCTCTAGCCCCCGCCAGCAGAAGGGCCACGGAGTCGGCACGTCCAACGTCCGATCCCGTTGTCGCCCGGTGACAACCCATGGGACGTCACTCAGTATATTGCGCTCCCGAGTGACCAGAGGAGCTCCACCGAGATAATGCCCCATCTCGGCTTGGGGTCGTGATACACACGCACCCACAATTCAGTCAACACATGAAAACTCAGTTTTCATAAAAGTCACATGAACATGAATGCAATACACGAAAACCCAGTTTTCAATTTACAAACATGATCATGCGTGCATATGCCATGAACCAACAGTAACCTCAATATCACAATCAAACCAGATCAAAAACACAATTCCCAAACCTTAACCAGATCACAGCCAGAATATCCAATAACCAACTCCAATTCACAATATCATCAAATCCAACAATAATCTAATCACCAATAAACACACAACAATATACTCCGATCAATCCAACCACCCCCAAACTCCTCGGACTCAGTCCGGAAACCAACCAGGATACAATATAAATAAAAGCAGTTAATTGCATAAATATAATTAAATCTCAAAGAAATGTTTAGGAAATACTTACAGCGCTTTAAAACAATTTAACGAAGGTTCCGAGGCACTGGAAATCACCAAAGCTGCAAATTCGCACAGTGTAAAAACACTGACCGAAATGCAGTGAAATGGGAATTTTTCACGGTTTCAAACGGAGACTCAAAATTTATAGGGTAAGGCCTATGGAAGGTGGTGAATCTAATGGTGGTGGTGGTTTGCCAAGAATAGTGGCGAAAATGGGTGGTTTTTGGCCGGAATACCCGAATCGGGTTTGGTGCTCGTTTGACCGGCTCCGGCGACGGATCGGGGCTGGGTTTGGGTGGAAAAGCTTGGTATTGGGCCGGTGATGAAGTGGTAGAAATTTGGTGGCCAATGGCGGCCGGGCGGCGGCGGAAGGAGGAAAAACCCACCGCGGGTTCGATCGGCTCACGGCGGCTAACGGTGGCTCGGGGCGGTCTGAGATTTTATGGGTGAGGTCACCGGCGCACGGGGGAGCTGCTGGTGCCGGCAGTGAGGTGCACGGCGGCCGGGAGGCGGCGCGGCGAGGGTGAGTCTATTTCGCACGGTGGAGAGAGGAGAGAGAAGAGAGAGAAGGGAGAGAGAGTCGGGGCAGGCGGGGGATACCGGGGAAAGAGAAAAAAGAAAGAAGAAAAAGGAAAGAAAGGAAAAAGAAGAGGGAAAAAAGGAAGATCCAGTCTTTCAAGCTGGGTTCCGAAAATCCAACGGAGATGAAATTAAAATCAGAAGCTAAATAAAATATTCCAAACACAGTGAAATAATTTAAATGCAATAATAAAAATCAAAAACTCAAAAATAAATCAATTAATCTTAAAATGCATTTTAAAAGCTAAAACAGTAAATAAAATTTAAAAATCACATAAAATAATTATCACCACATAAAATATTAAGAAATAATATTTTAAAACTCCCAAAATTTAAAACAAGACAAATAATCACAAACTAAATTAAATAAAACATCCATTAAAATACACTAAAATTCGGGATGTTACAGGTATGGCACAAACTTCTGTGTAAGAGAGTGTCCCTATGTGTGTGGAAAGCTTGGTTTTCTTGCCTGCCTTTTGATGAGAGGGTGTGTCAGCTGGGAATTCTGGTAGTTCCGGGATGTAACTACTACGTGCAGAAAACAGAGGAGACCATGGATCATGTGCTGAGCACGGGATCAATTGCAAGTATGGTATGGAAGAATGCAGCAGCAGTAATGGGGATCCTGAATGTGGTTGATGAGTCCTGGATGGTGAAAATTAGCAGATGGTTCCAACTGGCAAAAAGATCTACATAGAAAGGAACAGTGATTGGTTTATTGCCGATGGTTATCTCTTGGAGGCGTTGGCTTCGGCGTTGTAAAGCTCGATTGGAGGATAAGCAAGAATCAGGGGAGGCGGTTTGGTTAGTTGAGAGAAGTTGGCTAGCAAAAATTGCAGATGGTGTGACAGGAGCTCTGCCCTATGCAGATCAGCAAATTTTGGAAGAGTTACAAGTTAAAACTAGAAAGCCGAAGGCTAGAAGTCCAACCATAGTGTGCTGGGAAAAGCCTCCTACAGGTTGGTTAAAGCTAAATGTTGATGGGTCTTGCAGAGGAAATCCAGGTTCTTGTGGTGGGGGAGGAATTATCCGAGATTCAGCTGGGAATATGTTGGCAGCTTTTTCTGAAATTTTTGAATTGGGTACAAACAATGGAGCGGAATTAAGGGCTATTATTAGTGGTGTTCGGTTGTGTAAAGATTTGGGATATCAGAATATTTGTATTAAAAGTGATTCGGAGTTGGTGGTGGGCTGGCTCATTTATGGTGTGTGTATCGTTTGGTATTTATGGGATTTTTGGGAACAATTAGTGGAGGAGGTTCATGGTCTTCATGTCTCTATAAAGCATCAATATAGAGAGGGAAATCATGCGGCGGACTTTCTGGCTCGTCAAGGAGAGAAGGTACTCATGAAGAGATACATTGCTGGTGATGTAATGCCCAGTAGAATGAGTGGACTTATTCGGTTGGATAAACTTAGGCTGCCAAGTCTGAGGATATAGAGTGCATTTTGGTCTTGATTGGTTCGGTGCAGATGTTTCTTTGGTTTATACTAGTCTTCTACAGTTTGAGTGGTTGTCGTTTGAGTTATTTTGTCGTATGGGAGGGTGGTTATGGGTTTTCTTTTTTTGGGTTTTATTGTTTTGTAAAGGTTTGTGGAAGGCTTGGTATAGAAGGTTTGTATAGGAATATTTTTATTTTGGTATTGGGCGTTGGTTTTTTTTTACACGGTATTCCTCCTCCTAAAGTGAGGGCTATTAATAAAAGTGGGAGGGGGTCCCTCGTGGACATGTGATCTCTTCTCTTTTAAAAATAATACCATTTGTTAGTGTAAACCATCATGGGCAGTCAATCCTATTAGGGGCTGGCTTGATTTTCAGCGAGGACACAAGTACATTTGAATGGTTGTTTCGAGCATGGCTAAAGTCCCTAAATGGTCAGTCACCCAAAGCCATCATAACCGACCAAGATCGGGCAATGAAAAATGCGATAGACACTGTATTTCCAAACACTTGTCATAGATATTGTCTCTGGCATTTCATGCAGAAACGGCCAGAAAAATTGGGATCCTATTCCCAATTCAACTCAGGGTTGAAGTCTAGCATTCAGGGTGCATCATATGATTCATAGACATGCACTGAATTTGAGGACAAGGGGGAGGGCAACTACTTCATAAGTACGATCTTTAGAATAATGCATGGCTGCAGGGGTTATACAAGGAGAGGTCTTTCTGGGTACCAATTTATTTGTAGAGTGTATTTTGGACTGGTATGAGCACAACACAGCATTTTGAAAGCATAAATGCTTTTTTCGATGGGTTTGTGCATTCTAGTATGATTTTAAAGGAATTCATCTATCAATTTGACAATGCTCTCAGAAAGAAGGTGCAGGTTGAGGTGACAATGGATTTCAATTTTCTTAACCAAACGACCCATGTGTATCCCCATCTGAAATTGAGAAACAGTTTCAAGTAGTGTATACAAGTGCTAAGTTTAAGGACATCCAAAAAGAGGTGTTGGGATGATTATGTGTAATTGCATCCACATCAGTACGTAGTGATGTGTATCCACATTCGATGCTTTAGATCAAGTTTCCATCGATGACAATGTCAAAACATTTAAATACTCAGTTTACTATAAGGAAGAGGAGTGCGACATTAAATGCACACGCCAATTGTTTGAGATGAGGGGCATTCTCTGTAGGCATGCATTTAGGGTATCTAATATGAAGAACATTACGTTGATGCAGGAAAAATATGTATTGGATCGATGGAGGAAAGATATGAAGAGGAGATATACATTGATAAAAAGTAGTTATGATGACTTGCGGAGCAATGCAGAAGCACGGAGGTATGAGGCTGTGGTGAAGAGATGTTTGAAATTAGCAACTCGTGTATCTCCAAGTGATTGCCATGTCGATGCATTCTTGCACATTTTAGATGACTTTGAGAAAAAATTTCAAAGTTTAACACTTGAATCAAAATCCGGTTCAACCAAGGTCTAAGCAAATGTCTTCGCGGACAAGGATAAAAAGATATTAAGCCCTCACGTTGTTTGGGGAAAAGGAGACCCTCCCGAAGAAAAGAAAGGTTTCGACCATGGAGAAAGGAGCAACAAAAAGGAAGAAGAAACAAGTACCTTTCATTTTTTGGTTTTTATTGTATATATTTCTTTCTAATATATGTCTTTTTTTTGTGTGATTTTAGAATTGCAGAAAAATATTTGATAATGAATCACTATTGCGCGACCTTTCGGAATCTCAAATTAGCATTGTCATACAACCGATGCCATTGGGCAATGAGGAGGTGTGAGGTTTTACTTATTTGTTTAATTGTTTCTACCTTCAATTTCGAAAGTTATTATGCACATGGTATTGAATACTACTTGTGCTGTTTTAGGTGTGTGACCATATTGATGCAATGTAATTCCATGGAAATATGTGCTTATTTTAGACAAGGTATGAAAATTTTAATTATTACTATACTGGTTAACTATTAGTGTGCGATGTTATTGACTGGACTTGCCCATGTTTCTTGGCAGCATCATGTGACTAGACAGGCGACAGCTAATTTTTTGGTGGCATCATGTGATTGGACTTGTACAAAACTTTTTGTGGATATAATATTTGTAGTTTGTGTAGATAAACCTGTCTAGATTGTGTATATGCTTTTTGTGGCAAGTTGTGTGTACCATCCACGTATTTAAATGTTGTGGATTGTGTTTGAGTGTATGTGTGTAGAAGGTTTTGTGTCCCGTTGTGTATGAATTTTGTCTATTTTGGGTTGTGGAGACCTTTAACAATGGAGATGTATAGATTTTGATTCCAAATCAGGAACATGGAATACTTGTTGTAAAGCTTAACATGTGTATTTGTATATGAAATCAATCATAGTTCGATATCAATTTTTATTCCAAATCAGGAGCATGGAGTACTTGTTGTAAAGCTTAACATGTGTATTTGTATATGAAATCAATCATAGTTCGATGTCAATTTTGATTCCAAATCAGGAACATGGAGTACTTGTTGTAAAGCTTACCATGGAGTACTGTTTGTGCGTGCATGAGTTTGGAAACAAATCAACATAGTTTGTACAATTTTTGCTCACGTATCATCCTGTGTTCACGTATCATCTTGTGCAAGTGGGTCTTCAAGACCAAAATCAATGCCAATGGTACTCTCGATCGGTTGAAAGCTCACCTTGTTGTCAAGGGCTTCCAACAGATTGATGGTGTCAATTATACATAGACGTTCTCTCCTGTAATCAAGCTCGGCACCATCCAAATCATTCTCAGTATTGCCCTTGTTCACCATTGGGATATTCGTCAACTCGATGTCAAGAATACCTTCCTACATGGTGATCTCCAAGAGGACGTGGTTATTTACCAATCTCTAGGTTTTATCTATCATACTTTTTCTTCTTATGTTTGCAAGTTAAACAAGGCCTTATATGGCTTAAAACAGATCCCTAGTGTCTAGATTGATAAATTTAGTACTTTCCTTATTGCCTATGGTTTCCAATATAACTCTGCTAACCCTTCACTTTTCATATATCACTCACCTCTAGGCACTATTTTTTTACTCTTATATGTAGATGATATTCTTCTCACTGGTTCAAACCCTTCACACCTTAATGTCTTCACTACTACTCTTAGTAAACAGTTTGCAATGAAAGATCTGGTTCTCATACACTATTTATTAGGCATTTAAGTCACCTGCAACTCCCAGGTGTAGTTTTATCTCAATCTAGGATTTGTTTGGAAGTTTTGTTTAACACAAAATTCTCATCTCATATCATTTCATCATTACAATTTTTTCAAAATTTGACATAAAATATAATAAACAATTTAACTTTTTTCAAATCTCAATTCAACTTTTTCAAATCTCAAAACAATAATAATATTTTATTCCACTTTTAACTTTCATCTCAAACTAAAAATTCTCATCTCAACATCCAAATCTAATCTAACTATGCTCTTGAGCTGTGATTACGAAAGTGATTATTAGTGAATTTGTATTTTTTTTCTTTATGATTAAGGATATTTAAAAAAATACATTAAAAAATCATTTACATTAGTGTGCATATTTGAGAAGCACATTTGGTGCCGCCTAACATTATCCTAAAATAAAATAACAATATCTTAATAGGATTGGCTAGTCAACTCTGATCTAGATGAGACCGATAAACTGATTGCTAACTTTCTAAATATTAAAGGTGGAAAAAGTTGGCACATTCTTTTAAGAAAAATACTACTTTGTCCACTCAATTTGTCACCTCATTTTAACACCTCATGTATTTTTTTTAAAAATTTTTTCTTTACTTAATAGTTAAAGAAGTAACTATTAATTAGTGGCCTAGTGGTAAGTTACAGTGGGCTACTCTGAGCGGCAGAGGAGCACTGCTCTTCTTTTAACACACCTGAATGGCCGTGAGATTTGGATGATCTCTCCAAGTGGCAGTTCGAATAGTGACTACAAAGCCTCTTAAAATTAAAATTAGGAGGGATGCTAAAATTCATCTCACATAGTACATTTTATATATTTTAGATTTTAGATTATTTTATTTTTACTAAACTAATTAAGTTGTTCTAATTGTCATTCATAAATCACATACTTTTTATGAAAAAGAGAAAAAAATAAAATAAAAGGGATATGGTGTGTGGTGTATGGAATGATATTATAAATATTATCAATATATTATAAACTCTTTTACACACGCATATATTTAGGAGGGCGGTCAATATTGTTATATTAGAAATTTGTGGAAAAAATGTAAAGGAACACCACTAAGGTCGGTTGATGTTAACCCAAGGGAAATTTTACCTGAATTAAATCTGGAATTGCTTAGCTGATCTCTTTTGTACAGCCTGAATGAAGAGTTGTATCTCATAATTAATGTATAGCCAGTTTAGAGCACTACAAATCTCACACTTCTGCATTCTCAAATTAATGCCTTGTCCAATCCCTGGCATTAAGAATCGATGAAGCCTCAATATATACATGAATTTCTTCCATTTAAACAACTTGGCTTAGAGTACTGACCCACCTCACATATTGTAATTCCTTACTAAGCCTTATAAACAAACAAGTACAACATTATAACTACCCATTTCCAAATAACAACAAAGATGACGCCTAATTTCTAATTTTAAACCACAAGGAATACGGGTATTAATATTGAATTCAAAATGAGGATGTTGAGATACAAGGCGCGCCCCGCACTCTTTCACCTTCACGTTGGAGCTACTTGTTTTAAATGATGCTCCAATGTAGCTCCATCCATCCAAATTATTTGACTGCTCCAAAAACCACTTGGCTGGTAGATACACCGCAAACCCAATTGGCCCTACAGAAGGGTCTTCAGGGGCACAAAGGACTAAGGGTTCTTTTAGAGGACCTTCATTAGTCTCAAAATGATAAATAAACTCAACAAATTGGCCTTCATCAGGATGACTGCCCTTGAAAATCCTTGGATCTGAATTCTCTACCTCATCAACTTCATAAATAGTAAATGAACATATCCCTCCCACTTACTATTATTATCTAAGTTTGGATGGATTTGAAGTGTTACATGAGAAGCAAAACTTCTCATGTTGAACCACTCTCGAACTTGATCATGAGCACCCAAGGAAGATCCACACAATCCCTTGGGAATAAAACAATTATTTTCCTGCATGTGAAGTAAGAACAAAAAACAGAAAGATGTTAATTGGAGTATATTAAATAACCACTCCCACAAAACATCTTATGAAGAGATCAAAGAGACTCACAACGCCATAGCCTTTTGTCTGCAAATTACTTTCTTCACGATTCAAGGTTCTAATGTAGTAGACTCTGTTACCAAAACCAACAAAGAAGGCCCCAATAGAGTCATCATTGGTCATAAACATTTCTTGCATAGAGTAAGCATCATTTGAGCCAAACTCTGGCACTGCAAAAAACTTCGTGAATTTGATAGCAGTTCCACCTTTATACAATTGTTCCAGATACCCCTCACCATTCATGTCTTTAATTCCACCAAGTGCTAGGCAATCAGATACATCCAGAATTTTAAGAGATGACAAACTACAAATAACGCTCGGAAAAATTGAGAGCTTTTTGCAGTTATGTAAAGACAATATGGAAAGGCCACATAAACTCTTAAATGATGGGGGTAGTTCCTTTATGGCAGTACCATCCAAATAAAGTAACCGCAATGAAGTCATGTTTCCCACAATGTCTGGGAACTTCTCAAATCTTGAACAATAAGAAAGATAAAAATGTTCAAGAGACTCCAAGCTAATCTCATTTGGAAAGCTTTTTAAGGCGTTTGCAAGCCTGTAGATTCAATCATCTAAGCCATTTGAGAACACCAATAGATTTGTGGACCTTAGATAACCTTATACAACCTTCAAGGTCTAGTGTCTCAAGACTTGGGACTCTGGTAAAGTCTGGTGTCTCCAACAAGTTTTGAGAGCTACTAAGATCAAAGCGTTTCAAACTCCCAAAACTCTGTTATAAAATAATAAATATTGAACAAAAAAAAAAGCATTAACGAGTTTAGTACCATTAGTAGAAAGAAGAACAAGAAGAAAACACCTTACACTAATTCCCTTCCACATTCGCTTGATGTGACTACTGCATGGAAATCTAAGTTCAATAAGATTGTCTACTTGAAAGCTGTTTGACAAGGATTTTGAAGGATATCCAGACCATTCTAGCACCCGTAACCCATGTGTTGGAATGAATCTTAAAGGGTCATGGTGCCAATGCAGATTCAATAACTTATCACAAAGATTAGAAAAACTCATGTTGACAAAACTTGTATTGCAAATTTTAAGAATTCTCAATTTCTTTATCCTTGAGAAGGCTCTAACACTGAATCGTTCCTCATTTTGATTAGGTAAGGTTAGCAATATGCCTTCAATCACGTAAGTTCCCTAAAAACCAAGAACAATAAAATTGTGTGAGAAATATTTGTAAAAAACTTAAGAATTAGAATGAAAATACACTATACATTTATATCTGGATTAATCCACTTACAATATTATTCTTCAACACATGAAGGACATTATAATGTCATAATCTACTACACCGGCCAGGCTCTTCGGGGGATTCCTCATAAATTATTTCTTGACCCATTTTTTTAGCAAATCATGCATCGTCAACCTTTTAGATGAGATGGTTATAAGACATTTCTCCATGAGAATATCAATATTGAGGCATGGGTAGTAACCAAAACTTTCTAATATATCCATTAAAATGCTATCTAAGACCTCTCCATTGAAAAAACAAGCAATATATAAAAACAGTTTCTTTTGCAAATCCTCCAATCCATCAAAACCTGATTGAAGTATATCTAAAATTTATTTATTAGGATTTGCTTTTAGTTGATCCCAAGCACCTTTCCATGCATTTGGTCCTCTACCAAACAATGAGGACCCTAATACTTTGAGAGCTAAAGGAAGGCCTTGAGCATATTTCACAAAGCCTTTGGATAAATCCACATAATTTTATTTAGGATAGGGATTCTTGAAAGTTGCCAAACTAAAGAGCTGCAATGCTTCATCATTATTCAACTCATTAACCTTATAGATATCATTCACTCCATGTCTTTTCAATAAATGGTTATCTCTGCTCGTTAAAATGATTCTACTCCCCGGACCAAACCAATCATGGCCCCCTACTAATGTTGTTAGATGTTCTTCTCTGTCAACATCATCTAGGACTAAAGATACATTTTTATAACATAGTCTATTTCGCATCATATTCATTCCCTCATGATCGTCCCATATATTTATTGCCCTTTCCATGAAGATCTTAGAAAGAAGTTGTTTTTGTAAAGAAACTAAACCACGATTTCTAGTTTTTTCTCTAATATAGGCAATAAAGCTGCTAGCTTCAAATTGGTAAGATATTCAATCATAAATGACTTCTACCAAAGTTGTCTTACCCACTCCAGCCATACCATGAATTCCTATAAAGCGAACATCATCCAATCCAATACCAAGTATGTTCATCATTTCCTCCACACGGTATTCTATTCCAACAAGGTCCTTGGAAAGAGTTGATAAGTTACGACTCAATCCTTGAAGTATCCTTTTAATGATTTCTTGGACAATTGTTGATTCATACCTAGGAAAATTGATAAGATAATTAATTATTATGAGATAGTGATAGCCTTTCAAGAGCCAAATGTATGATAATGTATTAATGTGCAATATAGCACATTATAAGGAGCATGGTTTTGGGATTTTGGTTGTAACCTCCATGCTCCCTTTGTATAAGGTATTACTCTACCATAAATATGGGTTATCAATAAAATTAGAGTACCCTTCTCATATCTACAATATTATAGCACCCTAATAATGTTTAACTTTTGACCCTTACATTTCCATTGTTTTTTGGTGAGAATCAGGAGAGTTTGGGTGATGTTTCTAAATTAGAATCCATAGGAGAATTGTAGGTTTTGATAAGGAATCAGGGTTTCTTGGTACGTTGATGATCTGGGAGTTGCTGTTGATGCCAAATCCAAAGGAACAAGGCATCATGATGTAGTTTCATATAATTGATAGTAAAGTACAAGGGAATCGGCTTAGGGAGCAATGTAATGATATGTAGTCAAAAGTAACTGATGCATATAGTAAAGCGGCTAGAGGAAGGAAGTTGTAGCACTAAGGATGAAAGGAAGCCATAGAAATGCCGACTTTTAGAGGAATAGATATGGATGCTAATTAAGAAGGTAGTCAAGTCCCTAGAGATGAGGAACCATGAGTGATGATACAATTAATAGTCAATCAAATATACATATTTAAAAAAAATCCAACCAAGAAGGAAAATTGGGTGATAGCAATAGCTAAATGGCCAATGGTCGAAGATGAAACGATTACTATTAGGGGGCAAGCACCAGTTGAATAGGCAGGCAAATCCCCGACATTGTTTCCCTAAATTCTTGGTCATCCACAACCAAGAGCAACCAAACAGATCTTGATTCAGAAACATTAAATAGATCATCAAATATTCAATCTGAATCTAGCGTGCCACGTAAAGCCATATCAGTTAATAAATTTCTTTTTGTGAAATCTCTTACCAAAGGTTTGGATAGTGAATTGAGATGGGATGAATTGAGATGAAAGTTAAATAAAATATTATTAGAACCCTTCATCACCCACAACAAAAACCTCCAATCAACCTCCAATCAACAAAAACCTTATATGTCCAATTTTAATACTACATTTCCCCCTTTACTCTTCCTGTTGATAAAGTGAACCATTTCCTGTGCCAATGTAATATTTTCAAAGATACTTCAACCAGGAAGAAAAGCCCCTTGTTCCGAAGAAATAATTTTATTCAGGCATCTCGTCAATCTTCCTACAATAATTTTAGCAAAAATCTTGTAGGCAATCGAGCATAAATTTTTCAGCCTAAATTTATCAAAGCTTCTTGGATTTTGTACTTTAGGAATAAAGACAAAAAATGAAGAAGGAAAATATCTGGGGAGCGGCGTCCTGCTGAAAAAATCCTTTGCAGCTTCCAACAAATCTTCTTTCACAAAATCCCAACAAGTTACATAAAATCCCGAACCAAAGCCATCGGGCCTTGGACTACTATCTTTGGGAATAGACTCAAGCGCCAACTTCAGTTCCAATTCTGAGGGCTCTTGTACCACATTCACATTATCCTCTTCCACTATCAGCTTCGACACCAATGAACTCAGATCAGGCAAAGCCGAAGATGTTTGTTCAGATAGAAAAATCTTGAAATGAAGCACCGCATTTTCATGCACATCCTCAGGAGTCGCCAAAATCGTCCCATCCTCTAGTACCATTTTATCAATCATCGAAGCATTCCTTCATTGATTAATAATCGCATGAAAATATTGTGAATTCCGATCCCCCTCCATTAACCATCTCTTCTTTGCCATCTGTGATACCCGCATCTCCTCCCTTTTCTCCCAAAACTCCAGTTCGCATTTAGTAACTAGATACTCCGTCTCCACCTCCTAATCATCTTCTGTTTTGACCTTCTCCTCAAGGTAATTCAACTGTTTCTCTAACTCCCGAATAGCATTATCCACCCTACCAAAGACCTCTACATTCCACTTCTTTAAAGCATTCCTAGACTTTTTTAGTTTACCCGCTAGCTTGCACATCCCCGATCCATACATTGGTTCCATCCAAGCCTGTTTCATAAATTCAGAAAATTTATCATGAGAACTCCAGATATTTTGATACCTGAATGGCGTAGGCCCATATCGAGATGAAGGATTAGAGAAATGCAACAACATTTGTTTGTGATCCGATGTCTTCCTCTCCAAATACTCCACGCTAGCCGATTGAAATTTATTAATGAACTGCACATTCACTAAGGCTCGGTCTAGTTTCATACATTTCCTCGTCGGACCAACAAGGCCATTGAACCACGACAAACAGCCACCCCGTGATTTCAACTCCACCATCCCACAGTTATTAATACAGTTGTTGAATTCCTCCATAGCAACCAACAGTCTAGGCTGCCCACCAATATGTTCCCCATCTTCTCTTATAGCATTGAAATCCCCAACCATTATCCAAGGATTTTCACCTACTTGTAAAGCTTCAAGATCGGTCCAAAGCCCCCTACGCTCAGAATAAGAGCATTTCGCATATACAAATGTGACAAGCATCTTGGACCCATTCTCAACCACCCAACCCACTATCATTTGATCCGATATACTCTCAACCTCAAAATTATTTTGCCCATTCCACATAACCCATATTTTCCCTCCCATTGATTCATTTGAACAAAAACTAGAAAAATCTAGATATTGCGCGAATCTTAACATCGAATCCTCCTTCATGAATGGTTCCAAAATAGCTAATATAGAGATTGGAAATTTCCTGACCAACCTTCTCAACAGTTTCTTTGACTTGCCTAAGCCTCGCACGTTCCATACCAACATTTTTGTCTTCATAAATTGAGTTTAGCACGATGGGTTATGACCCGCTGAGATTGACGCACACTAATACTGGGCTCTTCCATTACTTGAGTTCTAGTTTGAGTACCTTCCGAGTCATAGCCTTTATCTGATGCCAACCCAAGCAACCTGCTTTCTTGCTCATGCGCCAGCTGGAATTGTTCTAAATCTAACCCTTTACTCTCCACCCTCACCTGGTTTTCTTGTTCTAGCATCTCAGATACCAGACTCAACTCATTAGTCGGATTTTCACGAGGAGGAATCCACACCTCATCACTCCACCAAGCAACCTCCTCTTAACGTGTTACTTCAGGACACTGAGTTTCACAAGCACCTTCAACCAACTCTCCTTCCTCTGTCTCTTTGTTCATTCCCCAGACCCCAGCATCAATCAAAACCTCCCCACCCTTCCCTCCTTCACTGGCCTGAAACTCTCTATCTTCGCCAACCACATCTGAATTAAAATTCACATCCGTATTTTCAACCTCCCCCACCATTTTATTTTCCTCACTACGGTCATCTCGTTGATGCATCTCATCCACCTCAACTATCCGAACACCATTACCAAATCCCTCCCCCAGTGTACTCTCAACCACAACAAGCTGCTGCGTGGTCTCCTCCTCGATAACCTGTTTTCCTTGACCCCCAACCAATATTAATTCTAGGTCGCCTCCTTCTTTGCAGGCACTCTACTAGATTCCACATCCACCTCTCCACTTGCACCCTCTTTTAATTTTTCTTTCTCCATCTGTCTAACCTCCTTCCAGGCTAAGTCATCCCCTTTTTTCCCTTCCAAGCGAAACCCAATTTTAGGACTAGCCTTCGCCTTGGCCCCCTGACCCATCCTACAAACAACCTCTATATGGCCCTGGCAAAAACATTTATTACAATAAAAACCTTGCTTCTCATATATTACTTCCTGCCAAACATGATTTTTTTGACCAACCACCAATGGGAAACCTTTTACTAGTTCCACCTTCAGATCCACTTCCACGCAGATTTGTGCGCCCGTAGCACGAGTTCGATATAACATAGCATTATCAGTACCAAGAAACCTTCCAAACCTTGTAGCAAGTATCTGACGATAGTCCAGCCTATACAACATCAACGGTAGACCAAGAAGGAATATCCATTGAGCAGCAATGGATGGTTCTTTTTTCACATCAAAATCCACTAACCAGTTAAACAAACGGAATTGGCATCTAGCCACAACCCTTCCTTCCCTCGCCATGCATGCAAATAATCTTTTTCATTGGCCAGATGCATCAAAATGTGGTACTCATCCATAAAACTAATCATCGGCACCTCACTGAATCCCCAAGTCTTAATAATCTGCAGCCTCAACACATCAATAGATGGGCGTTTCAAAATAAATTTTAAAACAAGAGCAAATTTCAAATCCTCAACCGCACTGTCCATCTCAAGGTCGGAAAAGACGAACCCTAGTTCTCCATTTATAATCTCCGGTTTCTGAGATGGTAACCTAAATTTAGATTGAGGCAAAGGCCTCTGAAGAGCCTACGCAAACCATCAGCGCTCACCTGCACTAGACCCATTCGAATCCTGCAGAACCATCGTACTATCATGTGAAGCATCAGCTCCAGTCAATAGGGACCCCGATAGAGAAGCCCTCTCGAGCCCGCCGGCAACCATAGTCCCCGGGGTGCCGCCCATGAAGGGCCAAATGTAAGCTTAGACTCAAAAAATCAACGAAACCCTTGCAGAGAGCAAAAACATGCCCCGCCATGTCACCCCCAAAGAGGCATATTAAAATGCAAACTATGTATTTTAATGAGGCATATTATGTGATTAGTTTTGATACATCAAGAGGTAACATGTTAACCAATTTGAAATTTGATATATATATATATATATATATATATATATATATATATATATATATGTATATGAACGAGATCTTTATGTTGCATGGTGATCTTAATTTCAACAAATTAATTCGAAGAAAAAGAGACCCTAGAAAATTTGAAAGAGACTCTGAGAATCGATGAATTAACCTTGGTCTTGATGAATGGAGGGGTTTTAACTTTTAAGTGCCAGTCATGTCTTCTAGTTGATCATTTTGTTAAGAAAATTATTTATTTCATATCAACCTACAAATTATTTTGTGGTTTTTTTTTCCTAATTTCTGGTAGCGGTTATAAGTTTATTTCCACTTTCCATTATAAATAATATTCTTTCACTAAGCCACGATAAACCTTTTACGATTTATTTAAATAAATTCTTATTATGTTTTTAAATTTTAATATAAGTTTCTAAGTTTTTGGCTTTTTATGTTAAGTTTACTTTTTTACTTCACAATGGCATGCTGATTAGGTATAATTGTTTTGTTCTTTAAATGGCTAGGGTGAATTCTAATTGTAATCATTTCGTTGGTTTTTACGCAACATGTGACAACCACGTACGTGTATATATATGTATATACACATTAGTACCAAGGAATTTACTTTGTTAGGGAAAAAAAAAAGAAGAAGAAAAGAGACCAATTTGAAGTTGAGTACTTCTATATGTCTGCCTACACAGCACACCTTAGGTGGAATTTTTTTTTTTCCTTATTATTAAAATGTGCATTTTGGTGAGATTGTAAAAGGCTCTCCAGCACCCATTCCATTTAAAATCTTCTGCATCCCCCGCCATTTGAAATTTTCTCCAGCCCCCCTCCCCTTTTCAGGGCGCACCAGCACCCTTCGTGTGTGCTCCACCACGCCGGCGTACTCCTCCGTATTCTCTCTTAACTGTCGACGACCTGTTTAGAGCTTTTATTTTCTACAGATTGACCTCAGATTGTATTGCCCAGCTTTCTCTCTCTCAAGGTAAATCTCTTTTCATTAGCTTTTGCTTCAAATATTTGTTCTTTCCTGAAAACTATGCCCCCAAAGATAATGTATTTGCTTTAAGCTCTCTTTCAATGGCTTCCTTTGCATTTGTGATGGTGCTCAATGGGTAAAGTTGAGATCTTTCATGTCTTATTCAAGATTCCCAGCAAGTCAGTATGAAAACCAAGGCTTCTTTCTATTTCTACAAATTAATTTTTTTTTAATCAACAAAGACTGATCTCATTAATCATGGAGTCAAATGGATAATACAAGGAGGAGAATCCTCCAGTTGAATAACGTCCTCAGTGAGGAGTAGAGAATTTTTGGCTAGAACATGGGCCCACATTGTTTAAAGATCTAGGGACAAATAAAATAGACCACTGAGGCACTTTTCCAAGAATAATTTTGATGTCCATGATTAGCATCCTGACTGTGGACCATTTTTCTTGTGGACTCTTGACAGCATTGATCACAACTTGAGCATCCCCCTCAAGATCACTTTAGTAAGCCCCAATTCAATACATAGCAATGAAGCCTCTAGTAGATCAAAAGATTCACATTGTGACCCGGTTGGCAGCCTTGAACTCAGTGAGAAGAAGGAGGGCTTGAGATATTATTGTTCTTAGGGAGGTGAAAACTTCTCTAAAGAAAAAAAAAAGTTCATTCTCTTCCAAAGATGATGAGCTGTCATGGCAAAGAATTCTAGGTCCTCCCAAGGCAAGGTGGAGAAAATATGCATGAGGAGTTCTAGAAATGAGAGAACCATAGCAGGACTCTTTTGCAATTTTCTTAAACATAAACTCCACATGTCCTGGGTTGCCTTGCAGTTCCAAATGGTATGAGTAGCTGACTTAGGCTCTTCATAGCAGATGGGGCAGTTAGGTGATTCTATAACTTTCCTCTTGAACGGGTTTAGATTGGAAGGGAGAGCCTCATGACTAGCTTTCCACAGGAAGACCTTGACTGCATTAGGGACCTTAAGTTTCCATAGCTTGGACCATAGGTCAGCAAGAGGAGAATTGCTTGAGGGTTGGCCTTTGGAGCTGTCCGTGATGCCCACATGCAGGTGATATGCACTCTTAACTATGACCTTGCCATCTAAAGTACATCTCCATGTAAGCTTGTCTGTATTATTGATTAGGCTAAGGGGCATCCTACTGATCATGAATGTTGATGCCTTTGGTATCTATTTATGCTTCCAAATCTTGACTGCCACCCCATTGCCTATTTTCTAGATCAGGCCTTCACTCAGAACCTGCTTAGCAGCCAAGAAAATTTTCCAACGGTAAGAGACATTAAACCCAGTGTTAGCATTTAGGAATTCAGAATGAGGAAAGTATTTTACCTTCAGAACTCTCGCTGCTAGAGAGAGGGGATCCTAAATTAGTCTCCAACCCTATTTCATAAGCAAAGCTAAGTTGAATTTTTCAAGGTCCCTGAACCCCATTCCCCCAACACTCTTGGCCTTTCCTAGTTGTTGCCACCTGAGCCAGTGAATTTTAGATCTATCTCCTTTTAGGCCCCACTAGAAATTTTGAAGAATTCTGGTAATCTCTTAAACAGTGATTTTGGGACTTTGAACAGACCCATACTATAGGTAGGTTTGGATTGGATTATTGACTTAAGAAAGATCTCTTTTCCTGGCTGTGACAGGAACTTCAAATTCCAGCTGCTCACCTTCTTTCTAATCTTGTCTAGGATAGTGTTGAATGCCTTGGCCTTATGTCTACCCACATATGAAAGTAAACCCAAATTTGTCTTATAGGAATTAGATGCCCTCACTCTAGTGGTAGCCAACAGAATCTCTTTCACTTCTGGTCTGGTGTTGCTGCTAAAAAAGATGGAAGTTTTGTCTCTATTTAACCTCTGACCTGAGGCCTACTCATACGTTTCAAGGAGCTTGAGTAGCCTACTCCATTCCAGAGAGTTAGCTTTGCAAAAAAGGAGGTTGTCATCTGAAAAAATAAGTGATGAATTCTCAGTGGGCCTCGAGCCAATGGAAAATGCCTGAAATAAAACCATTTGATTATGCATGATTGAGGATTGAGCTAAGGGCTTCTGCACACAGGAGGAAAAGATAAGGGGAAAGGGGATCCCCTTGTCTAATTTCTCTAGAGGGTTGGAACTTCTTTTGAGAGACACCATTTATGAGTATTGCATAGCTCACTGAAGAAATACACTGCCTTATCAGAAAGACGCATCTGTTGCATGACCGCTTCCACAAAGTCCCATTCAACTCGATCATAGGCCTTGCTCATGTCCAGTTTAAGAGCCATATAACCATCCTTCCTCCCTTGCATTCTAGTTTTCATGGTGTGTAAAGCCCTATAGGCAACAATGATATTGTCCGAGATGAGTCTACCGAGAATGAAGGCACTTTGAGTAGGTAAAATTATCACAGGTAGGATTCTTTTTAGCCTATTAGCTAGGACTTTAGCAACAACCTTATAAGACACATTGCAAAGACTAATGGGGCGGTATTTAGTAACTAGTGTAGGGTTCTGTTTTTTTGGAATGAGCGTAATATAGGTTTCATTAAGTACTTCAACTCCTGACTTGGAAGACAGAACATCCTTCACTGCAATGAATAGATCACTGCCAACAGTATCCCAATGGTCTTGATAGAAAATAGCTGGGAATCCATCAGGCCTTGGAGAGCTGAGAGGATCCATCTCAAAAACTGCCTCCTTTATCTCTTCAGTTGTGAATTCAGAGAGTAGCTAGTTATTCATTTCAGCAGTGCCAACTCTCTTCATGTGGATAAGGCTATATTAGATACCTTGAGGCAGGGAAGTGGAGAATAGCCCCAAGGCCTGAAACAGATCACTTACTGCTTTTGGATGTGATGCAAAAACACCTTCTTCATTTGAAATACTCTTAATAGAGTTGGACTTCTTCCTTTGGTTAGCACAGGAGTGGTAGAATTTAGTGTTCTTGTCTCCATCTTTCATCCATCTTTGCTTAGCCCTTTGGCGCCATTTGATATCCTCATCTTCAAGAATGTCATTCACTTCCTTCTGCAAGCCTTTAATTTCCTTTGAGAGGTCTCCTTGGTTTAGGTCTTGCAACGCTTTGATCTTCTCCCTTTTCTCAGCAATAACCTTTCTAGAACCCCAAATGAGGGATCTGCACCATTTAATTATGTGTTGTTGGCACCTAACCAATCCCTTCTTTATGAAGTTAGTACTGCAAGGGAGGCTAGGAGTGCCAAACCATGTATGTTTAATAATTCCTAAACACACTTCCTTCCTAGACCATGAGGCCTCCTGAAGATTCTTTTCTTGTGCCTGAAGAGACTACAAGGGATGGAGTAGTGGGTGAGCAAGGGTTTGTGGTCAGAGCATTGAACTGGGAGGATAGAGACCTTAGTGTTATCATGATGAGAAATCCAAGCTCGATTCCCAACCACTCTATCTAACCTTTCCTTAGTGAATGCACTGCCTTCTATACCATTACACCAAGTGAATTTAGAGCCCTCATAGCCTATGTCACTCAATCCACAATCCTCAAGAATTTCCCTTAAGAGTTCCATCTATCTAAAAGGTTTGTGAGCAGCACCTACTTTTTCATCTTGAGAAATGATCTCATTAAAATCTCCCATGCAAAGCCAGGGAACTTGTAAATCTGGAGTAATCTGCCTCAATAAATTCCAGCTTTCCAACCTCTTAGCAACCAATGGATTTCCATAAAAGCCAGTCAAGAGGCACCCATGATCCCAATCCAGCATTTGCAGCAGCAAAGATATATGGCATTGGGAATAATTGACTGGTTGTGTTGTAATGACTTTGTTTTTTTTATTTAGGTTTCTGCAAAATATATTGGGAAATAGGCATAAATTAAATTTATATTTGGTAAATATCCGACCGTGTTTATGTTAAGAAAGTTGTTAATCTGGTAAATAGCTTAAAAGTTATTTTTGTGCTTTTTTTTTTCTTCAATGTATTAATTTTGAGTTAAAAACATTTGTATAATTTTAGGCTTTCTTTTTAACTTTAGCTTGATTTTCTTGATTTCAATTACTTTATTTTATTTTATGTTAATTGAATTGTTTTTTAGATTTTTTAACATGGCAGGTTGATTAGCAACCGAAAGTTCTTGCATACGTAATACAGTTTTATTAGCCACTCTGGCTAGATTTCAAATTGGTTCTTGTTGGATTCTTGATGTTGTCAGTTTTAGGTCTGGTCTTGCTAGAAATGACACCATAATTAATGGCTCTATTAAAGTGTAACCCATTTTTCAAACTTCGAAAATGGCTTTTATCTTGTAGCAAGCCAAAGTCCTTGTAAGTCGATTAGTTAATACATGTGTGTCCTTAAATAAAATAACTAAATAAAATCCTAGTGTAACACATGCCCTAAGAAAAGGGCTCGTATCCTTGTGCATGAAGATATTCTTTGCACGTCTTGTACCACCATTAATTCTTAGAGGTTTGGTTCAAGTGATAAAAGATCTTGGTTTTGGTGATATAGTTTCTCTAAATTTTAAGGTTCTAATTTCACTAAGTTCAAACAATCTTTAGAGATCATCAAACTAGATAGTTTTTCTCTTATCGAAAACCTGTACATCTTTAGATATTCTCAGTTGACACCATATGCGAATAAACAAAAAACATACCAAAAGTGTTAAGTTAATTGTAAAATTTTGTTCGTATCAAGTTTGATCTAAAGACTTTTTAAGTTCAAGTTGTTCACAACCACGTTAAAGAATAGAAACTCTAATGCCCATTACTTTCAGTGGCTGCCATCATTAGACCTTTTTTCTTCATCGAGTAAAAGGAAGGAGGCAGCAGAGCAGCATATGATTTTGTTTTAGGGTTTAATCGTGTAATTTTAGGAAAAACTATGTGGATGTTAATAATTTGGGGAACAATGAAATTTTAGAGTTAATGTGAACTTATGTGTATGACAGTTTTAAACTTAAGAAAAAATAGGTCATTAGTATTTCAGGTTTGAATTGCAAGAACTGCTTAAGTAGTAATTTATGTATGTTTGGAAATTGATGTAAGTTACATGCTTCTTTATAAGAGACAATCGATATTTCCTTGGCACAATTATGAGGAAATTCATAATAGTAAAAAAAAGGGTCTAGATAAGAGGTATTCCTATACTAAACTTTGCATAAAAGGAATGGACTGATGTTGATTTTATGACAAATGTGCATGTTTTTGTTATGGAATATTGGAAACAACCTTAGTCATTTTGTTCTGCATTATTCATTGTTTCTGAATAAAAAAAAAATGAAAGATATTTTTATCATGACTGGTGTAGACATGAGCAGATTTTTGGCATTTTATTTCTCAACTGTGAAAAAAGAGCAAATATGAAATTTGTGAAGTTTTGTATATGATTTTGTGATCTGTATTTGTTCAGCACTCTGACTCTCATATGAATTGTCACATATGAAAAACTTATGGCATGATATTCTGATTCTGTTTCTGGTTCTAATCCGATATTTCTAATTATGTTATTGTGTTGATACAAACATTTTTGTTTCTAAGTGCACCCATTTTGGAAATAAAGTAATTTTTCTATGTGGTTTTTCTTGTGTGCACACTTAGGGCTCCAAGAATGATTAGGGGAAGATTCACTTTTGTTTTTGTCCGGTTTGGCCACTGAGAATAGCAGTCTCTACCACAGGGATTAAACATGGTCTCTATTATGATATGATGCCTTCCTTCTGTAATAATAATGTTCAATTATATTATGCTAAAGTATTTTTGAATATGAATATTTAAGAATTGTCACTCTGATATTTTTGATAACATGTTTTATTCTGCACTTGGTTACTAGTTCATGCTTACACACTAGTATCTTCTGCTCCTCTTCTTTATTAGGTCCTGCTTGCATGTTTTGAGACCCCACATGCTCATTGTCGCTGGAGCCTGCTCCGTTGTCTTGCTCCTGTTGAGGTTTTCTGAGCTCCTCGTTTCCTTGCAGAGTGTTTGTACTTCAACGGTTAGCTTTGTTATCCATTTCTCCATAGTCTTCAATCTTACTTCCATGACCTCTCCCATGTTTCTCATGAGTTGTTCGGAGCGAGTTGTTGCAAGTATGAGAAGGACACGCAAGATCTATTATGATCCCACAGACGGCGCCAATGTGAACATAATGTTTCACACACCTTTGGGCCAAGCTCCAACAACTCAGGTCTACGATCACAGGCCTGCAAAAAATAGAAAAGACTGCAACTTTGAGAGGGTGGCCTAGGAGCCAGGTAACCTCCGATGCCAAAGTTAGTAAATATTCTTAGAAGTTTATAAATAAGTAAAAGAGTCTAGGGATCAAAGCATTATTCTCGTACCTGAGATCTACTATTTACACTATAAATCTGGGGGAATAGATTGTGCCTACTCCCATGAAGTTTGCATTCTCCGTACTATTCCTTGTGTTAGAATCTTTAAATGCGGCATGGCTCTGTGACGACGTCATTAATGTGACTTGTTACCCAGGCAGTGAAGCCATTACTATGTCGTGGTTCTCCGACTCCCTTCTCTCAAACTATCTTCTTCTTGGTTCGTTGAGGCCTTTTCTGTTAGTAGATCAAAGATTCCCCGTATATTACGTCTATTATGTGTGTGGGCACTTGAAAGCGGGACACTACTCGATGGGTCCTCAGATTGACGAGTCTCATCCCCTACAACACCATCACTCCTATAGGTTGTGTCCAAAGGATTTTTCCTGTGGGCCGGGTTAAGAAATATCTGCCCTGGGTTGGGCTTTTGGCCTTTCTTCTCGCTATCACAAGCTTCTCAGGCTTAGTGGGGGGAAAATCCCCTTACATGTTTATTTAACTCTAATGCTTCTAAGTTCTCAATCCAAGTATTAAAAAAATAATCACTCATCTTCATCACGAAAATGGGAGTATGGATTTGATTTTCAATTCTCGAGAATAGGGGTTAAAAAAATTTAAGAAAATAGTCTTCAAATGTGAAAATTGGAGTGAAAATTATAAAAATATACTAAAAATACAAAATTTCGGCTGGTACATTGAAAATCAGTTGATACATTGAAAATCGGTCGATATTGACGACCAGTATTTGACCCGATACGAAACACCTATCTCCCCCGTGTCGATTACTATTCCAACACGGTATTCAAAATCTTGGAAGAACTAGACATGGTGAACTCTTAAATCGGGCAATATTTCCCTTTCACATTTTATTATTCTCAATATATGGACTAATATTTTTATTAGTCAAATATTTATATGAGATTTTATTTAAAATTTAAACATGTGAAGTCTCTATTTAGAACTTGGACCGAATTGAGGTCAATTCAGTTTAGTCTAATTTTAAATTGAGTCTAATATCCAAACACCAACTCTTAAATCACTAAACTCATCTCAACTCAAAATCTCTTTACAAATAGGACCCACAATCTTTTTCGACTTAACATATCTTTACATGTGGGACTCACAACTTTTTTCTACTTCTCATAAATACATCTAAGACCATCCTCATTGGATTCCCCATATGGGATCTATCCCTATAATTTGGAGATAAATTTAGGGTTTTGGAGAAAAACCCCTCCCCATTGGATTCCCCATTTTGCGGTTGCTCCCCATCGCATTCCAGAGCCTTTCGTCCTACGTCTTCTTCTCTCTCTGCATTGACCCCTCCCTCAAAACATCAACGATCGCAGCCCCTCTCCATCGGCAAATTTTGTAAGTTTTTATTTTGATTTCTTCAAAATTTTGATGCTTTGATTTTGCAACACCAAATTTCGCAGCCCCTTTTCCTCATTTTCGAAAAAAATTTCTCACTTCATACCTCTCTCCTTCTCTGTTTCTCTCTTCCCCTTTTTCTTCCTCCTGAGGCCATGATCAAGGTAAGTATGCGATGGAGAGCCTACAATCTGGTGCTCTACTCGAAACAATTTGGTAACACATCTCTTCGTTGTTTGGCTGCCAAGAATGTTGAGATGCTTTCAGATTTATTCAATTTTTTTTTTTTTTGTCATTCTCATTTTGGGCTTTGTTTAAGGAAACCAGTTCTCATCTTGACCTTGTGTTGCCATTGATTTGTTTGTATTTTGGTTGGCTGTGTTGAGTGTTTGGCTACCGAGAAAGTGATGATATTTCGTAGATTTTTTTTTCACTTTCTATGAAATGTGACTTTCAGACTTGTGTGGTTGTGAAATTTGTTTTGTGTTGTGGTCGAATCTGATATTTCCAATTTTGCTCTCATTTTTCTCACCGTTGTTTGGTTGCTACGAAAATCCAGTTAGATTTATTGAATTAAAATTGTGTTTTATGTTGTGCTTGTGTGGGATCGTTTTGATTTTTCTCTCATTTTTCTTCATGGACTGTTTGCTTACTATGGAAATCTCTAGTTGCAAAAAGAAGAAGAAACTACATTGAAAATGTATTTTTTTTTTGCCCTTTTGCTTTATGATGATTTCCCTTTTCCTTCATGTATTGGTTTCTGATGCTTTATATCATACAATATATGCCTCTTGGTTTGCTTGAAACTTAAAATATGTACCCTTTTTGTGTACCATATGCTTGGCTGCTGTGTAAATTAGGAGAAAGAAAAGGAAATTTGTGTAAATTGGCTGCCTCTAGTAGCCAATATAGTTTATATGTGATTGCATTCATTTCCTTTTTATATTGCATCATAGTCCAAAACTATTTGGAGGGTAATGTAGTGCTCGTGATCTTTTTCTGAGTTCAACTTTCTTATTACACTCTGTGCTTTGAAAGTTATTGTTTGTTCTCGAGTATTGATTTGGAAAAGTTATATTGAACTAGCCCAGTGTGAAGTAGAAGGTTTGTTTATATTGAAAGATTGGTTCTTACTAGCAGCGGGAGTGTTACTTTATCTTTCCAGGCCAACCTCATGTTTTGATGGTCAATTTTCTTGTTCATAATATATATATATATTTATAGTATGTGTGTGTGTGTGTCTCTATAGCAGTTATAGGGAATGAATGAATTACAAATACTATTAATTTTTTCTCTTCAATCGAGAACTTAATATTTCCTGATCAAAATCTTGAATGTGGAGAATGGAAAAGAATAAGAAATGGGTTGAATTGACAAAAGTAATAAATCGTTAATTAGAAAGAAAAGATACATATTTACACATAGGAACCTTGTTGGATAAAAAACTACAAAATCAATGATCTTTTTTATAAAGATTCGGGCTAAACTTGAATAATGAAAACTCACTTGAAGTGGGTAAATTTCATAGCTTTCTTAAACCGATAATGTAAATTTCATGATATCCAAAAAATGTAATATTAGGTTCCTTAAACCAATTATGTTTCATTGCTCTTTCCATAGGTAATTTGTTTTGTGTTGTTGGGTTTCTTTGCAGTGTTTAGTATCTCTCGGGGGAGGGGGCTGTTATTAGGTTGTGATGATGGTGTTATAGTGCGAGTTAATTCACAAGTGTTAATAGGGTCCCATCGATACGGCGGGGTAATCCTCACCTGAATTCCCATATTGCAGTTTGTGGTACTTTCCAGAAAAGGCAATGGATGTTCGGGTAGGGTTTTGCAGCCATTCAATGTAAATGGCTCCTTGCTTACGCATGCTTTCAATATTTTCACCATTCTGAGTACCATTTATTTCTTTATTTTTAGAATTTTATGGGGAATCCAATAGGAATGCTCTTATTTAGCATTATTTTGATTTGCATGTTGTTTAGTTGTTGTTTTGTGTGAATATGTGAATTGGTTAGTTATGTGCAGTTGCTTTTTGCTGTGTCATTGTTTTGTGTTATTTTGTGATAGAAAAGTAATGTATAAATTAAACCCCATTAGCTGTGATGATGACAAAGCATGGTGGGGATACAAAAAATTTATGGTCATTTCCTCAATGGCTAAGTAACTCGGACGGCCAACAAGTAGTGGCAACCGGTTGTTTAGCCATGAGAGGGTGGCCAAATTTTGTAGCTGTCACCATTCGGTTCCTGAGCTAGCGATGGAAAAACCCCAAACTTCATAGTTGCATATCTAACATTTCAATGCATTGTTAGATATGGATTCCTAAGACCCTGGCTATATGTACTTCATAAAACCTCTTAAGTCAAGATCCTCAACTAGACCCTACTTACGGTGGGTAAAGTAGAAACTCTCATATGACTGTTGATGACTCTCCACCCCTACCCCATAACGATCCTATCGGAGTTAGGAAATCAGTTAGGGGTGCGAACTTCACCCCTGAAGAAGACAAGTTACTTGTCTCCACATGGCTTAATTGTAGCCTTGATGCTCTAATGAACAAACCAAAAACACTCCTAACTTTGGGAAAAAAAGTTTGAATATGTCGAGCAATTTAAAGAAACCACAAATGACCGGACAATAAAGTCTTTAATACATCGGTGGCCAGTTATTCAAATTTTGTGCAAAACTAGCCCAGGTTGAAGGATTGAATCAAAGTAGTATGACTGAGCAAGACAAAGTAAATATCCATAATCTTACTTGAGTTACGAATAATTAGTTTTTTTTCCACATTTGTTTGACATGTCGTTATTTTGTTTACATGCTAGTATGACAAGGCCAAGGTTATGTACCAATCGCTAGAGAAATCCTCCTTCCAGTTCGAGCATTTTCTTCACCTGTTGAAGGACCAACCTAAATGGATTTGACATTCCACAAAGGAAGATGATGTCCCCGTCTCTGACCCTGACTCGATGTTCGGGCGCTGAGACGGTAGATTCAGTTTTTGATCTCGGGCCGGATAATGTGATGGATAATGACGTGATCGATTTGGACCGACTAGTTAGAAGGAAAGCTAAAAAAGGAAAACGAAAAGCCAAAGGCATGGCAAGAGAGGAGATTGTTGTGCTCAGCAGGCTGAAGTATACGCTTTTGGAGGAGTCACGTACTCAGGAGAAAGAGTTTTATCCCCTCAAGGTCGAGAAGATGGAATATGACAAAGAAAAATAGATAAATAAAATCCATCAAGAGGATGAAAGACTAAGATTGGAGGCTGAGAAGATGAAAATTGACAAGGAAAAAGAGCTAAATAAAATCCATCAAGAGGACGAAAGACTGAGGTTGGAGGCGGAGAAAGTAGAGCTCGCCAAGAAGGAAGCAGATCAGCGCATTATGATGATTGACGTTAGTGCCATGCTAGCACTGCAGTGTTTATATTTCAAGGAACTGCAGTGGGAAATCATAGCGAGACGCAATGATCTTGCACATTTGAATTGATAAAAAATTAAGAATTTTTCCAAAGTTTATTTCTTTATTTTCTGTTTCAAACAATGATGGATGACAATAGTATTGATACTAAAACAGATTAAATGTTCAAACAAGGAAATTGGCCATTACAATTTCAAAAACTATTACAGATGCACGCTCAAATATAGCCACTAATAACATGAAGGAAATACGAAACTACCATAATTAACTCAAATATTATCACTACTAAAATGGCGGAAAAAATAAATCATTTTGCGACATGTCTACTATTGGGAAAATAATAACCATTGATGTTCAATTAGATATGCTTGGAGTTGATGATGTGTCGAGCTGTCTCTAATATGATGATGACATTGGATGAAGTCCGTAAGCAAGGTTGTATGATTGCGCAACAATTCTGAAACTTCATCATCAAGTTGATCATACTCAATGTCAGGACCATCTCATCACGCTCGTCTTCAATGATCATATTATGTAGAATAACACATACTTTCATTATATTTTTTAGTTCCTTGACTTTGAACATTCGGAAATGTCCATGAATGATTGCAAATCATTGTTGAAGTACCCTGAATGCACTCTTGACATCTTTTATTGCGAATTCTTATGCTTTCACAAAAAATTTCTTCTTATTCCCTTGTGGTGATGGAATCATCTTCACAAAAGTTCGCCACCTAGGATAAATACCATCCGCAAGGTAATACCCCATAGTGTAGTCATTGCCATTGATTGTGTAATTGACTGGAGGAGCATGCCCTTAGGCAAGTTCCATGAAAATAGAAGATCTCTCTAGCACATTAATGTCGTTATGTGAACCGGGCATACCAAAAAATGCATGCCATATCCAAAGATCATATGAAAAAACTGCTTGTAAAATAATAGTTGTTTCACGAATGTGGCTGGAGTACATACATTTCCAGGCTACAGGACAATTTTTTCACTTCCAATGCATGCAGTTAATGCTTCCTAGCACTCTTGAGAATCCTCCTGTTCACCAACTGCAAGCAATCCAGCAATATCATTGGCATTTGGTAACCCCAAGTATGATTCTGAAAAAACACTTACTATTGTCTCCAAGAATTTTTTAAGGCTCTCCATTGCAGTGCTTTCACCAATACGTATGTATTTATCCATAAAATCTCCAGTAGCCTCATACGCCAGCATTCTAAGTGTTACGGTTATCTTTTGCATAGAAAATAAATCAAGTCTTCCGGCACTATCTCTTCTTTGGATAAAGTATGGCTCGTAAGACTCTACTTCATTTAGAATACAGAGAAATAGGGGACGGCTCATCCGAAATCTCTTTCGAAATAGATTCGAGGGATATACTAGATTTTCTACAAAATAATCGCGAAATAGGGACTCGTGCTCTTGAATATGATCACGCTGCCATAATGCCTCGATAACTGTCCATCAGACTCGTCATTAATAACAATATCCAACTCATCTTCAGAGGATAAATATGTAAGCAATTTGCGAAAGAATGTACGAGCTATTTGATAATGGGAGTGGGATATCAAGGGAGACTAATGAATTTTGGTTCTTTAGATCAAATGAGACTTAAGTTTGTGAAAATGTGAATGCAAGCAGAATGCGTATTTATAGAGGAAAAAGTTACCGTTACATATAGGACAAAAAATGTTACCGTTTGAGAGAAGACAAAAAAAGTTACCGTTAGAGAAAAGGCAAAAAATATTACCGTTAGATACAAGAATTCAAAATATTACCGTTGGAAGTAAGAGTTCAAAATGTTACCGTTAGAAAATGCACATATTAAAAAAAAAATCCTATTTTTATAATACGGATTTTGGTTTGAAAAATAATATTGTATTTGATAGTCAAAATCATATAAGTATTTAGTAGAATGTGATATTTGAAAAGAAAATAATAAGACAAAAGAGTTAGTAGTTAAGATTGTAAATGAAAGTAAGAAAAAATAATAATAAAGAAAGAATAGATAAGTATTATTTAATAGAATAGATATGGAGAATGAGATGTAGAAGGTTTTTGAAATATGGGTAAAATTTAGGAAAAAATTTTAGGGAATGTACCTTTTAGTTAAATTATAGGAAATTTTATGGAGAATCCAATGAGATGCTCTAAACTCATCCTAATATCCAAATACGTCTAAACTCATATTAGGTTGGCCTCATAAAACTCACTCTACTATTTTAATTCATTACTATTTATAAAGAACTTAATTTATATCAAATAAGCTCAACATATAAACGGAACCAAGAATGTTATATTTAAAATACATTTAATCCTGCTTGCATTGGACAAAGAATAGGAAAATAAAAATGTACAAAACTAAAATATTCAAAGTGACCGTTGAGCGTCCTTCTGCCCATAGTTTAACCCGTTGTATTAATTTCTGGGTCTATCAGTAAGGCACAACACACCACGACGATAGATGTGTTGTAGCCCAAGTAAGAAATGGAGCATTTTTCTATAGTCCAATTCCAGTGAAAGCCCCTCGAAACTTCTTCCATGTCAGGGAAAAGAGAATTCCAAGCTACAAGTAGGGGGTGAAAACTAACGGCCTTTTGAGATGTTAGATGGGGAGAATAACGGCAGTCTCACCTGTTGGTACGGTTCTTTGGTTTGCCATTGGTGTCGTTATGGAGGAGGGGGGGAAGCGGCAGGCTCTACCATCGGTAGCACCGATTCTGAAAGAAGTAGAGAGAAGAAGAGGACAAGAAAAGAAGAAAAGGAAATTTATTAATCCTAGGTCGAATCAACGTCACGCTGCTAGCTTCACCTAATTTTTTTTTTATAAAAATCAGAACTAATACGCATCGTTGCACTCATTTAAGTGAAACAACGTCGATTTATATACATATAATATATATATATATATAATATCGGCCAGTTCGGTTCTGGTTTGAACCAACGTCGATTTGAGTTATTTCTACCACCTGCCGACTAGTTCCATGCCGGTTTCGACCAATTCCATATTCCTGCAGCCGGCTTGCATCAGTGACGACCGGTTTCCTTAATTTTTATTAAGCCCTAACTACAAGTTGAAACAATCCCTCTTCCTCATGTATTTGAATGCAACAATAATATTTTTATCTTGCATTTTCTCATTTTTAACCATATACAGAACTTAGAATTTGTTGATGTAGCCAATCACTTCAAATACAAAACAAAAAGTTTTATGACAGTATTTTTATTTAGAGAAAGAATCCAACCCATTCAGTGAAAGAGATGTCAAATGACCGGGCGTGATCAAAATCTTCTGTAAACTCAAAGTCCTCCTAAAAGAAGAAAAAAAAAAAAAAGGCCAAATACTTGAGCGTAAATTCATAAAGAAAAATTATTTTAAGTACAAAGAATTTCATAAAAGTAAATTTACGACTGACATGACTTAATGTGGTATATCATATTATAAAATTACTATTATTATAAAATTACTTTTATTATAAAATAAATCTAATGTATCACGACAACATGTCAATTTATAAGTTTATTTCTATAAAATTTCTTTATACCTATAACAATTCTCTTCATAAAGTGAGAAAATGGGTGTCCAACGGCTCATAGGGTTCCAACTCTCGTTCTAGGAATTCCCAAATGAAGAAGGGACCAAGTCCAGGATTAATTCTCTTGGATCACCGTCAAGAACACCATAGCAACTACGAATATAACTGCTCCGGTTTAGAACATTAATTTTATAGCCTATATAATGGTTTTGAAAATTTATGAACTCATATTAGACCAATTCACCACTGAAACCGAAATTTTGATTTTTTCAATTTCGGTCCAGTTTTTTCAGTTTTATAGATTATTTATGTTAATAATACTATTATGTTTACATAGACTAAACTATTAGTCTATTT
Organism: Cyclocarya paliurus; assembly: GCA_029856935.1. Classification (NCBI taxonomy): domain Eukaryota; kingdom Viridiplantae; phylum Streptophyta; class Magnoliopsida; order Fagales; family Juglandaceae; genus Cyclocarya; species Cyclocarya paliurus. Next base: position 27,696,994 of record CM056949.1, on the reverse strand, counting down.
ATATTATAGTATTAGTACATTATTTTATAATAGTTAATATATACTAAAATAGTATTGGATTTAACTATAGTCCATATAAATTCTAGACTTTTTATACAAGTATATATGATCAAATGTGTAAAACTATATTTAGAAAAAGAATATAGATATATTATAATTTATTATGCTAAAAATATATTTAATCTTGATACATATCAAAAGTAAGTTTATATTAATAACTTAATATTAATAGTCATGTTTAAAATTAAAATTTCATGTTATATTAATTTTATATTATAAGATTAAAATTTTATTTTTATTAATTAACAATTTAGCATTTAATATCTATAATATAATATAAAAAAACTTATATATAATATAAAAACTATTTTATATATAGAAATCGGTCCGGTTTGGTTCAAACCCGTTTTAAAAATGTGAAAACGGGTACCGGCCCGTCCGACTAGGTTTCCAGTTATTTTTACGGCCCTAGCAGCAACAACAAATGCTTACAACAAACTACAAAGGATCTACATCAAGCACACAGGCGTGCATGCACACAGGAAAAGAAAAAACGTTCAGGAAAAAAGATTACAAGTCAATACAGAGCAGACCGACAAACGGAATCAATTACTACAAAGTTGAAGAAATATGATTTAGCTGGCATTATGATCATCAGAAATGTATAAGAATGTTTGAGATGGCTGTGCTACAACAATGGTTCTTTAAACTATCATCTAAAACACAGCAAAAGCTGGAGCAACAGATTATTATGCGTCATTCCAAAGGAAACTTGGCTCCAAATTAGCATAGAAACTCTTAACAATGTAATTGAAAGGCCATAATGAAAATGAATAACCTGAAGCTAGCAATCCCTACAACACCAACAATACTTTCCTTTCTCTAATCTGCTCTCGATTGGCCAGCACGAGAAGAAAGGATGATACCAACAATGAGGCCATACAAGGCCAAGGCTTCGGCAAAGATGAGAATGAGAATCATTCCAACAAAAAGCTTCGGCTGCTGTGCATTTGCTCTGTAGAAATACAATCAAAGTCCATCAAAAACAAGCTTTGAAGTGAACAAAAACAAAAACAAAGGCAGTCTGGTGGCTTGGTTATAGCAAGTTCACATGACCACAACAAAAAATTAAACAAATGAAGGAAGAACCAAAAACGCAACAGAACAAGATTGTTTCATCCTGACTCAAAACCTTGAAAGATTCAAAATGTAGAGGTACTCTTAATTCAAGGTAAGATTTAGTGGTTACAATGTCCGATTCAATAATATAATATTATTCCCAAAGAAAAATAGAGCCCGTGTCACCACAATCACCATAACCATCCACGTGATTCCAGACTAAAACGTATCATATATATAAACAAACGATGATATATATATATATGAGAGAGAGAGAGAGAGAGTACCTGACACCGGCATCACCGACGATACCGATAGCCATACCGGCGGAAAGGCCAGCAAGACCACAAGCGAGACCGGAGGAGAGGTGGGCGTAACCGTCGAAAAGGTAATACGATTTGGCCTTTGGGTTAATCCCCGTACTGATAATAACCGCAATGATCAAACCGTAGATACCTAACACTCCAGCCATAACGACGGGCACGATCGATTTCATCACAAGCTCCGGCCGCATGACTCCCATGGAGGCGACGCCCACACCGCTCTTTGCTGTGCCATATGCCGCTCCCATACCTAAAAACAAAACAATCAAACCTCAAATTGTTTTGGAAAGGCCAAAGGGAAAGGGAAGATAAATGATAGGTGGCCGAGAAAATAAACAATTTTACGCCATGATTTTCTCGACAACCAAACGGAGGGTAAGGGCTAGTGCAGTGTGCTTACATGAGAAAACCAGGGCAGCCGCGGCGCCGAGGAAGCCAAAGAACGGAGCGGTTTCGTCGCCGCTGAATGGGGACATTTTTCCAGGATTTGATTGGATTTGGGAGAGAGTTTTGGAAATTGATCGTAAATTGGGGTGGGGGGCGGGGGTTGCTTGAAGGAAGCTTCGCCACTTCGTGTGGGTCACTACAGGCCGTACAATCTTTTACATTTTTGGTGACTTCTAGGATCTCCGGTGTCGGAAACCGAGCGGGTTAAGCTAAAGCATGGGCTGACAATTTCTGTATGGGCCGTGCTCCTTCTGGGGCCCATATCCCACATAGATAGGACGGTCGACCCATCTCACTTAACGGGCTAGGCTTAACTATGGGCTTATAAGTGTGCACACACTCATACAATAATATTAAGAGTAATGCTACATACAGTGGTAAAGTGTGTAAATATTACACAATTTTTTTTTAAAATGAGTGGATATATTATTAAAAAATTAGCTTTTTCTTTTCATATAAATCTTGTATTTACTTACTTTTTTCAAATGGATTGCGCGGGACTCGCGTATTCCACAACTGTAAAAATTGAGTCTATCATTAAAAAATTAATTTTTTATATAGGTCTCATATTTACTTACTTTTTTTTCAAAATGAATGTACGGTGCTTGCGTACTCTATGACTGCATATATCATTTTTTCATGAGAAATTAATTTTTTAATAATAGATCTCATTCTTTTTCAAAAGAAGTGTGTAGCGCTTGCACAATCCATAATTATATTTAGTATTACTCAACTTTAAAATTCATTCGGTTATGCGCTAGGTTAAGAATATTAAAGAGCAATGCAATTTCATCTTAAATTCTGTTATTCTCAACCATATTTATAGTTTTATATAAAAGAAAATATAAATGAGGTCATATGGAGCTTTTGCCTAACAACTATGTTACATGTAGCGGAAGACTTGTTGCGGCGATAAGATCACCTTAAAAGAACTTACCTACTAAAGAAAATTAGAGATCTGCTTGTAGCGAGCTTCTACCATTAATTTGTTAAAGTGTAGTAGTCTTTTGAGACGACATTAGGAATCTATTAAGAGGAATTATCGCCGTAACAGCCACCAAGAAAGTAACTTCAATGTCTCTTAGAGAGAGGTTCCCCTGCTATTCCAGAAGAAGCCAATCCTCCGAGCTAAAGAATTCCTCTCGTCAATTTCTATATAATGATAGTATTCAGTTTGTGCATCTTCTGCACACTTTCCTCATCGTTTATTGTGCCCCTCCAAAGTCGGTACTACTGCTAGCTGGGTCTTCTGATAGTGCAGAGTTTTTGCATCTTTTGCATTGTTAAGGGAAATGCATGTATCATTCGTTAAAATAATGGGTATTAATTTTGGCTGTTCATACTTTCTCTTCAACAATTTTATCCGATTTTTAGACAAGTAAGTGGTGGGATAAGCTTGAACGTTAGCCATGATGCGCATAAGTAACAATTATAGCCTGTTTTTTTCGTCTTCATGCTGCATGATCTTCAGTGTTCTCTACTTACAGAGCATAAATGCCATAAGAATGGACACTAATTATGACCATTTTGATGGACTAGATGAACGTGCTAATGCTTAAATTTTAATACATTTTGATTAAGCATTACACTAGAAGAAGAAGAAAAAGAAAAAAGAGATTCAAATGATATTGATCTTGCTTTCATCATTTCTATTATCTGCTATAAATTTGTAGTGCAAAAATGCGATATTTCCAATTCCCAATGCCCTAAAAAGTTGACTTTTAGCATTTCCTGATCATTGATTATGCTTATTGGGGATTGTTATAATGAATACAAAGATGATTAGCTTTACATTACATTCAGGGTGTTGGACATATAATATATTACACCTGCAAAGTGCAGGTATTAATGGCCGCCACACGTTCATTTCAGATATGGAAAATGGGGCCAATCCATAGATAGGAATATGAGAAGTAAACCCTTGTAAAGCATGCATTACTTCGATATTATTACCAGTTTGTTATCTGGACATTCTGATGCAAAGTGCAATCGCTCCATGATCATGCTTTCCATTACTTTATAAGGTGATGAACAATCACCCATTTTCTGCACTACTTGAATTAATAACCTAATTTCCAGATTACATGGAATATGGAAGAAGAATGGAATATTTTAGCTTTCAAATATTGCTTATTGGGTGAGAAAAAATGAAAATTCCAGGCCATTTCCAAATACCCTTTTTTTTTATTATTCAATTCCGCTGGACCTATTCACAGATATATGTTTCTGGAGATCATGTTAACCTAATATCCAAACACCGCCCATATCAGCTCTAGCAATTGGGGATTGGGCCATAGTTGGAACCAGGCAAATGAATGGCATGAGATGCACAAGCATTAGTAGCATGTGGTGGCCAGCAATATCCGCACTAAATATCAGTCTTCCTCTAATCATGAAAACCAAATTTCGATTGCATTCAGGATCTCAAATACAGGTAGGGCATGCACAGAAAGCGAGCCGTCTGCATAATACGATTGATTGTACAATACGACCAGCGCAGGATGGATAATACCAAGTTTACTAAGAAAGTTGATTGAACTACTAGAAACATCGATCCAGGAAAAGGAGGAAGAAACAGACAACATTAAACAAGTACCATATTGCTGCTTTTTGACTAACTAGCTAGCACAAACCAAAACGACAATTTGTTTCCAATGAAAAACAAAAATCGTAGCTAGAACTAAGAACTAAAAGTGGCATGTCTACGAAATACAAGCAAGATCATTGAGATGATCTTAAGCAGTCAATTCCATGGCACGTTTGTAATTGATTGAAACTGGACCCTCCACTGACACCTTAGAAATATCTAATCAACAAGCTGGGGTGGAATCGGAGCCAACCCAAATGTAAACACATGAGCATCCATGCTGAGGTGCAGGACCCCTCAGCTCACCTGTGGCCATCATGGCATCAATCCCCTCTCGCCCCAAATTCTTTCTCAATCCATGACCCATCTTCGCCCACACCTTATGCCTAGAGAGTTCCTGTTCAACTGAAACATGACCCATCCATCTATTTCACCGATCACTCATTTCTCTGCTATTCTTTCCCAAAAGGTTTGAGACAACGCACCAATTAAAATATAACACATGAAAAGCATATATATATATATACCTACCTGTTGGGAGAACATTTTTCGCTTTGAATCACACGTTACAGAGATCAAAACACATCATTTAATTTAAAGTTTAAACCTATAAGATTAGTACTTCAGTGTAGAATTACTAAGATGATCAAGGTCCTCTTAATTCTTATCCAAATTTAAAAACCTCAATATGAGAGATCGAGATGTATATATAATGAAATAAGCATTATGACATCTATTGAATATTTAGTACTGCTGCATGCCTGAAAAATTAGCTCGGACAACAATAAATAGTATAGATCAGTTATTCTACTATAGAATAGAGTTATTCATATATATTTCTATCTCGCTTCAATTCTTCAAGTTTGGAAAAGAACTCGATCAGGAGATTTTTCGCTACCAAGCAACCATGCATTTTGCTTGTTATATATATAGTCGCGTCTTTCATTGCATCTTCAATTTGATCGGGGTTGACACCAAAAGATCCACATACCTTCATTGATTTTTAGTTCCCTTTTCTTTTCATATTTTCTTCTCCGTACTTCTCCACCAATATTGTTACATTGGCTCGACATGACTAGCTGTAATACCTCAATGGTAGGCCCAACAACATGTCTTATATTCTAAAATGACTAGTCAATTATACAATTGGAATCCTATTAAAATCTTATAAAATGCAAGAACTTCTCATTCTCGAGAAATGTGAGATCTCATACACCACATATCATTATCCTTATTATATGGAATATCACACTAGCTGTTTGATACACCAATATGACTACTTATAAGCTCTATTTTCAAATATTCTTGTAATCAACTATCATATGAAGTACTCATCCATTAATATTACATATATATACACACATATACATGCGACCATTTGAGCAATTTGGTACAGTTTTTCAATCAATTATGACCACATATATATAAATTAGCCACAAGAACGGCACTCTAATTATTCACATTATGATCAATCATCACCTTATAGATCAACGAGAAGAGATTTCTAGTAACTTATCCTCCCCAGCCCTCTCCCCTCCCCTCCCCTAGGATACAAATTAATGTCGAAAAGGTGCAAAGAAAAAAAAATCAAGCAAATGGGTGTAGAAAATTTGGCTAGCTTATAATCATATATAGAGTACTCTTGAGTGAAATTTTAGGGGTCTAGAAAGTAATATATTTAATTTCCATTTTCAATGAAATGTTAGAATTAGTACGTACCTTCAAGCTAGGGGCGCAATGATTGTTCATCGTCCGGCCTTGAAGAAGCTTGTGTTCCACACCTTAGGACAAAGATAGTACTGAAGTAGTTCAAGAGATCACACGGGTCAAAAATTAATATAAAGACAAAAGAAAATTCTAATTCCTAGTGATTTATATATCTCCACCAACCACCGTCAACCTTAAATTAAAATTCCTTAACTACTAACATATGTAAGTTCATGCTGAAGGGTGAGGTGTTATTCTTGGATATATGGACAGACAGAAAGGGACAATATGAGAGAGAGTTTGGAGATGGGTCGATGTCAAAAGGGTTAAGATCCTGTAGGACCCCGCATGGATCTCCTTTTGTTCGTTACGCAAACCCAATATCCACATTTTTCATTTCTTTCTTACTTCGTATTTTAATTAATATATATATTAATGAAAGATTCATTTGTAGGGGTACTGTCAAATGATGCACCAAACATACTACTAATGTGATCGGAGTTATGCAGCTAGTCTTCCTCTTAGATTAATTAATTTATCATCTCCAATCACACATTTTTATATCGTAGATTTTAAGTGACATCATAAATATATATATATATATATATATATATATATATATATATACACATATATATATATATATATAAACCGTTTATGCGGTAACCACTGCAAACATGTCGTCTAGCAAATGTGTTACAAAATTTAGGATGAAAAAAATATATAAATCTATAATATTGTGAAAGTCGATCTGCACTAAAGTACTAACATATTTGTATTTTGATTTATTTATTTATTTATTTTGAGTTTTTCTAACGCATACCTATAGCAAGTGGTACCAACATACATACTTGTAAGTGACAGAATTCATTAATAAATTCATGTGAGCCAAGCTTTGAAAGTCCTTTTCTATGGAACAATGGAGGTTCCTTCAGCTTTAAGAGGTAGGAGTTAATTAATTACATCAATGAATATATGATCTCTTTTTGTTTTTTCTTTCTTTTTTTTTTTTTTTTTTTTTTTGCCTTGATTTCTAATTTCCCATAACAACTAGCTAGCATATGAAAGAAACAAAAATTGTCATTAAAAATTGATCAATTTCGGAACTCATTATGATGATGATCCCGTACTAGCTCGATCGTGATGTCTCGCGATCAGTAGTATAGAAATGAGATGAGATCCAAGTGGTTCATCAACGTGTGGAACCATGCTAGCTAGCAAGGAAAGAGACGAGAAGGGCGGGAGGGGGAATTACTAATTAATTGGTTGCTTAGAACATGACCGGAGGGAGATCAGGAGGAGTAGTACTAGTAGTGGGGCCACGTGGGGGCGTGTTTATGGTGGGGACCACGGGAGGGAAGAGTCTCATGAGTTCAATGATGTGGTCCGCCGCATGATTGGCTACCACGGCCGACCACAACCGTCCTACGTGGACTTCAACGTCCACATCATGTATTATTATTATTATTCATGTAGCCTGCCTTCCACCACCCAGCATTACAAAAGGCGCTCTCTTTTCGGTTCTCTTTTTTTTTTTCTTTTTTTCTTTTTTTAATTTCTGGAATCCCCAACTCATTCTGGCCTTTTATATTAATTCCACATGTATCCCACGGTGGCCTTGAGGTTGGTTGCCGGTTGGTATGCTTAATTAGTACGTACCTGTTCCTCACCCACTAACGAATTATTTGTGATGGTAATAGATTATTTTAATAAAAAAAAATATTTTTTTACAAAAAATAAACGACAAATAAACAAATCTTTTTATAATGATAATATGATTTTTTAATTTTTACAATTAGCAATTAGGACCACCTAGGGAACAATACGGAATTTGAACATGATTGTCCAATATCATCACCACGTGTCTTATTAATTATGAATTTTCTTTTTGTCCTCACAAGCTTTGCTTTATCTTAAGGCCTTTCTAATTTCTTTCTTCAATAAGATAATTAATTGCTCTTTTTTTTATGAAATTATAATTGTATTAATTAATTTATGCCTTCAAATTATCATCACCTTTTCTTAATACAATTACTAAATTATCATCAATATTGTCGTTTTACCCTTAAACTACTACGTACTTTCCTGATGATCATATATAATTTGTCGAGTCTTTTGACATTTATTAATTTGATAATATCGTGTATGACTCTATTTTTCATACATCTTGACGGCATGATATTATTGACGATGAGTGATCAGTAGACATTTCTTGGGTGCATTAGAATGAATTTTCTATCCATAATTTTTCATTATAATACTTCTCACGAAAGCGTTAACTAATAATTATTTATATTTTGTCTTAACAATATTGTAGATTCACGGGAACGATTTAGCAAGACAAGGAATGAACAAAAAGTTGATACATACCATCATTTTAAAACTTTTATAGTATTATTAACTTAATTTGATACTTAAGTTATAGTTCACCTCGTTGGACAAGTTATAAGTATACTACTCCTAATTATATAAATTGATCAAGGTAAGTACTTAAGGAATAATGTACAAAAACGCGGGTAATCTATATTATTTGATCGAGAGAAGGCCGCTGGTAATGATATGCCCACACACTACATTTAATAACACACTTTGCAAAACATGTTATAGAATAAGAGATGTATTTTATAAAATTATTTTATTTTTATAAGATATTTTATAAAAATGACTATTCTTTTAAAATATTGAAAAAAAAATGAGGTATGTTTATATTTTTTTAACGGAGACAAGATGGTTTCAGTCATGTGAAGTTGCACATTGGGGTGTAGGACAAGGTGACAATGACCTAAGCCTCTCAATCATACCAAGGAAACATCCCATCAAGAGGAAAAATGAGTTTACCCCAAAAAATAAACCCCTTTTGAGTTTTTTCCTTGTTTTTTTCTAAAGAAAAAAATTCTGACTTCGTTATTGTGCTTCTCAGTTAGAATAATAATTTGGTTCAAGAATGATGCTATTTTGATATTTTATTTTGATATTTTATGTATTTTAATTTTATTTTATTTTTTTTTAAGTTAAGGAAGTGATTATTAGTATATTGATATTTTTAAAAATATTTTTAAAAATATTTAAAAATAAAAATAAATATAATTAAAAAAATAAAAATAAATAAAAAGCTAACTTTCACCTAGCGGTAACTTGCAGGAGACTATTCTGAGCAGCATGGTAACTCCGCTCTTTGGTTCAAAGTCACAGCTTCATTTGTAGTCTATAGATGAGTTTCGTCGAATTACCGTCCGTAGGGATGGGCCTTGAGAAAGTAATTTGCCAGCAGATAGGTATATTTATAACGTCCATGGTGCAGCTTAATATATTATCATTGCACTATAAGAAACTGTTCATTTATATTTAAATATTTGTAATGAAAAAAACTAGTTATTATGAAAATAAGTAATTTATCAGTAAATGGTCGTTTCTATTGTAAATACATGGTTACAAATAAAGTTTTTCTTGTCAATATACTACAAGAAAACTATTTATTTATGGTCAACTATGTCCTACGAAAAAGATTATATCCTATTAAAATGAGTCTATTTTCATCACAAATAGTCATTTTCATCTCAAATAATCCATCACAAATATTCGTTTTTTTTGTAGTGATATTTTAATTATGAAAAAGGTTTTAGCTACAAATAGATTTCATAAAAGTAAATCCACAAACTAACTTCGCTTAATTGATATGGTATGTTAAATTAATGTAAATTAAGTTACTTTTATTAAAAATTAGATCTAATATATAATATGAAACCATATCAATTTGTCAATTTATTTTTATAGTATCTCTTAATTATAGTTTTAGTACTTCTCTTTTATAATTATTATTTTCTTTCTCGTCCCAATTAGGTGGAAGTAACACAAAAAAGTATCTCAAACTTTTTGAAAATAATTCTTGATATTCCTGATTCCAAACGGGTGGGTACGCTGTCTAGTTTGATTTGGATGATGGAGAATCAATATAAGTACACTAAACACAGGCCTTATATTGTTTATAATGCTTCGAATACTGTCCTTATATAAATATATATATATATATAGCCACAGTGGTCATGCATATCTATGTCTCTAGAAACTAATTAAGCTTCACCAGATTGGTCAGGGGAATAATAAATTCTCAAATTTACTACTGTACGTGCATTCATGCATGCATGCATGTACATTAATTCTACACATGTTAATTTCTCAAATTAACATCCTCTCTCTCTCTCTCGAAGATAGAAAGGTAGATAACTTCAATCCAAAATGAGCATATTAATATGTCACGTGTACAAAATTACTCATGATTTAGCGTAAAAAAAGTCAAGAAGTTAATGTCAAGATCGATGCATGCGCGCGCAGATCCATGGCAGCCCGAATCGATCGGCTATTTACGAGCGGCAAAACGTGATCCACGTATATTTTTCATGTGATAGTGCCAGCACTGCTAGCTAGCTAGCTCTTTAATTTGAATGGTCCGTGAACCTTTTTGAGCCACGTGTTATCGCATATAATTGGAATATTACTGGACCCATAATCATCTGTAATAATTACTCATTCTGTAAGGATTTTTACCCTCGATCGATCGTTGCATGCCACGGATCATCGATCTCCTATTTATTTGGATTCCATGTGTCAAATCCTATATGTATTTCCCCTTTTTTCCTCTATAATTTCAACAAAATTTCAAAAGCCAACCTCGATATCATCCCGGCCAACAGCTAGCTAATATAAACTTGGAGTTTGATCGAGTACTGTCATTTTTGCTGTTCACTTTTTTAATATCTACTATTACGTACCATACAATATAAATCTCATAAAATAAATTAATAAATAATTAGTGTATCTTGATTTGATATATCATATTATAAAAAATAAATTTTAGTATTATAATGCAAATTAGATGTACCACATCATTCAACATCAGTTTATAAATTTATTTTTATAAAATCTTTTTATGAGTCTAATATTTTTCATTATATTGTGCTGAGTTTTTTTGAGTAATTAAATAAGTACTTTATGATGGAGTAATGGTCTAAACTTACAAGCAATATTAACTCAAACTCAATGAAATAATTATTAATTGGATGGAATTAAGAAAGATTCTCTTATATATATATATAACATTCTCAAGGAATATTATCGGTGTGGATGGACCACATGGTTGATCAATAGTGCCTAAAAATTAAGCTAGGAAAATATCATTTTTTTTATTATCATTTCGATCCTTTGTATAAGAAAATGGCATGTAAAAAACAAAAAAAAAAAAGAGTAGCAATAATTACAAATCAATTACATGATTTCATTTCCACACTGCCTTGCAAAAAAATTATGCGAGAATGATTAGATTGCACGATGAGATCGATATATATATATACACACATACATACTTAGAAGAAAAAAAATCGCAACTAGTTATGATAATGACTTTATAATTTACAAAATTTATCTCTATCGTATATTTAATATCTATAATTTTATATATGAGAAGTACTACAAACATAAAGATGTTTTACAAAAAAAAGGTCACAAACTAATCACATATATTTATATAATACGTTAGATCTATTTTATAATAAAAGTAGTTTTACAATATGACGTACCATAATATTAAGCCTCGAAGTCTCTTTGTGGATAAAGCATCTCTTTATATATATATATATATATATATATATATATATATATATATATATATAAAGATAACAAATTTATTTATCCAAGGATAAATTGGAGATATGCCGACCTTGTATATCTTATCATAGTTACTGATTGTTGATTAACCTAAATTATCCATCCAAACAAACCACTACCGGACAGATTCCCCAAGCCGGACCCCCTAAATTAGTTCTAGGCGGGGTGGCACTTCCACACAGATCAAAAGTATAATGTAATTATCACAGTACTGCTCTACTAAGTAATCTTGCTAAAACTAGCATATATATATGCATCAGGAGTAGTACTAGTTAGTACTACTACTAGAAGGACATGAATTAAAGCTCAATGCAATGGGATTATTAATGCATGGATTAGCCTTTTGGTATAAATGATAACAGGAGTACTTATACTCCTTAGCTAAAACATTAATAGGATCTGATAATTAAAGTTGTAATTCTTTTGTTGTTTATTATTAATTATTTTCTTCAAATATATTAAGATATCTGTCTAACATGCACAAGATGATCATGTAGTAATTCATTACTTAAATATTGAATCCTTTAAGAAAACTTGGAACTCAAGCGAATGTTTCTGATCTGATCTTAAGCTCAAAAAGTGTTGAAGAACTCTAGTTTTAAGGCATCATCAGCAATACATGATAAACCCATCAGGCCGGCCAGATCATATTGCCACTAGCTACTATTTAATGTCCGGTTCAGAATCATCGAAACTAGATTAATGTTGGAATCATCATGTTGGTTTTGCAAACGTGTAGGCTAAACATGATAATATTTTATAATATTGAAAAACATGTTTGTGGGTTTCATGTGAAGCTTACCACATGATCAGATCAGTTTAATTGCGATGTAATTAAGAGCGAATGTTCACTCTGTTTATTTATCATTAGGTTATTTTTAATGACATGAAATCTCAATATCATGATATTTCGAATTGAGAAATTTTATGTATCATTATTTTTACCATCATTCTTTTATATATCATTATGAATAGTGGTGAGTTGGGATGGTAAAGTGAAATTTGTAGAACCTATTTAAGATAAGTTTAGATATGATTGTATGTTAAGATGAATACAGATGTATTTATAAGAAGTTAAAAAATATTGTAGATCTTGCGTGTAAAGAAGTATTGAATTGAAAAAGATTATGGATCTCACACATAAAAAAATTTTAAGTTAAAATAAATTTAATAATTTAAAATTTTTAATTTTTAAATATGAAATTTAACTTAAAATTAAATAAAATTAATTTTAATTCAATCCAAATTTCAAACGAAATGTTAAGTTCACCCCGACAGGTATTCACTGCGGTTTAATTTTGAAAGGAACAGCAAGTGGGGGTCCTCGCAATCAAAAGGCCTGGCCTTTAGGATTTTTTTTTTTTTTTTGGGGGAGGGGGGGTCATTGGTTTGTTTATCTTCTACGAAAAGAAGGACGCCCATCCACCAACCACCGATTTCCACGTGTAATTCTCCCACTGTTCTCCTCAACGTACGTTTTCCCCTCGCTTTTTCTACGCTTCCTTCCTCGGAATACTTGTCGAGAAATCATTCGAGGTACGTAATTTTTAACATAAATTGACCAAAACACCCCTAAAAGCGACGTGACACGGAATTGTCGGTTCGATGTGCCTAGCGGCGGTGCCACATAAGCACGACTGTGAGGGGTTTTTGGTAAGTTCCACTGTAGGGAGCCATGTGAGCCGTGGGTCGCGCGGGAGAAGAGCTCGGCGTGGACGGGCGGTCATTTGGCGGCAACACGTGGCGAAAGTTTGTCATATGGCGCCAGCATGGCAGGTGTGTCAGAAAGTTTGAAAGCGAAACCTGAATGAGATGGAACTAGTCAGTTATTTCGTGAGATTTTAACGATATATTGAGGAAGTTGGATTAAGAATTTAAGAGTGAAAAATACCCCAAAAATAAAAAAATTATCGAAGAAATAAGACCACGTGGAGTCTTCAGGTTGAGTAATGATGCTCACACAATATTTTTATAATATATTTCACAATATATATGTTAAAATATTTATAAAATGATATTATTTTTCTAAGATAATTTACAAAAATAACCCTCTTTTAAAATATTCTTATATAAAATATTGTGAAAAGTATTTTATGTTTATCATTTTTCTTCTAGGTTGGCCTTAAGGGAAGGTAGAGAAGCAGTCAAACCGAAAATAAGACAAGAAACAACGAAAGCATCTAGATATATAGTCTATAACCGAAAGAGTACACGTAATTGTTCTATTTCACAAACTTATATTTTCGTTCCAAAATCGAATTAAGGGCATGTTTATTGTGATTTTAAGGTTTATCCATGATTAATCTTATTAGGATAGAAGTATTTCTTTTTTATGTAATTTGCAGTCGTGAAATTTGCAAGTATCGTACAATTTCTTTAAAAAAAGTTAGTAAATATGAAACATACGTGAAAAAAATAATAATAATTTTTTAATAATAGAGCTCATTTCTTTTTAATACGATTGCACGGTATTTGTGCATTCTACGACTATAAGTAAGCATGCATTACTCTATAATATTCTTTTGCTTAGACATTTATTTATAAATATATATGAAATAGATAAATATAAATTCATGCATTAAATAATACTTCGGATTATTTATTATCAATTTTCACTTTCATCAAGATTGAGAGATTAATTTAACTAAACCATGAATATCATTGATTTGAATAATGTTAAATATTGCAAGTTTACTATAGACAAATCTCATAAAATCTCTTAAAAAATACTGAGATTCACTATAAAAATATCGATTTTTTTACATCATTTTTTTCAAATAATAGGTACAAAATTTGGACCTCCTTATAAACTCGCACAAATAATTGCACCGTCTCAGCGTCTCCAATGTAGCTCCATTACTTGTCACAAATTTGTTGTTGAGACGATAGCAATTAATTACAATATTTAAGGGATGATGAGAATTTTGTAAATATTAATAATATGATTTGTGAATAGTAGTAAAATAGTTTTAGTAGTATTTATTGGATTTTGAGAGAAAAATTAAGTTAAATAAAAAATATTATAAAATTATAATATTATTATAATATTATTTTTATTTTGAGATTTGAAAAGATTGAATTGTTTTTATTTTTTATTTAAAAATTTAAAAAAATTATAATGTAATAAAGCATTTGTATTTAAATAATTTTTAAAAAAAATATCAGATATTGAGATAGATGTAATAAAAATTATTTTCAAACATTCCCTTAATTTCACTTATTAATTAGTTATGATGGATCCGAAACTTGTACAAAAATAACCTGCGAGAAACTCACGAGTCGATAAAATTATGCATACGAAACAAGAGAAGAAGATTCGAAGAATGATAAACGGCGGGGAAAGAAAAAAGAAACAAAAAGAAAATGGGGAAGAAAAGAACAAGGGTTTCTGTAGGGAGCTAGGAAGTGACGTTAGCAACTGGGGACAACCATCAAGCCATGCGCAATCGAGCGGTCCTCCCTCCCTTCTTTTATATTCTCTCCTTCTCTCCCTTCCAATGGAATTTTCTTATCTCACTCTCTCTTCTTTCTTTCTTTCTTTTTTCTATTGAGTTTTTGCTTTTCCCCTTCTTCATTCTCCTTCTCCTTCTTCTATTAATTTCCTTTGTCCCTTTCTTCTTCATTGCTTCTGTCTTAAACGAGTAAATACACCGACACCTTCAGGTAATCAACCTTATCTTGTAGTTTGCATGGAAAGACGTAATTGTCGTTCTAGATCAGGCATATTTCCTTCCAAATCCGAGTTCAAAACATGTTTTTCTCCAACAAACAAAAAAAACAATATGTTTTCTTGATTTCTAACACGATGTTATGGGTATATATATATATAGGACTTCTCTTCCATTCTCTATCTCGCTGCGTTTCAAATGGGATGCAAATTCTGTATCCAGGAAAGAAAATTATAAGGCGCACGTATCATTTCCATCTTTTTTTTCTCGGGTTCCCATTATAGCTAGGGAGCTTCTAGCAGCCTTTCTAGTACATATCTTCGAGTCTCAAGAAGAGGTCTAGATGATCAGTTACTGCCCATGCCTAGCTGCCACTGACCTAGATTTCCGTTTATGTTTCAATCTGTTTTGTTTCCTTCTTAGAGTGTACTGAAAGTATAACGAAAGGAAGATACCAGATCAGTAAGCTTAAAATTTGTGGGAATTAAATAGTTAGAATGTACTTTTCCTTGTGATTATAAGTACAGGTTCACCCACTAACTCATCTCCATTTTCCTGAACTTCTCTCTCAGATTATGTGTTGTGTTTTGTTCTTTCCTTACCCCTTTCCTATGCACATATATGGTAGCTTCGGAACCCTGAAAGCTCAGTTCCAAAATCCAGTTTGACTCTCTGAGTATGCCTTACAGATAGAAGTTAACCCCATTCTGTGTAAGTTTAGAGAGAACATCATTGATACCAATAAGAGTAGAAACTAGAAAGATCCACACCAATACACAGGCTCCTGGATTTTGGTCAGCATTTTCTCACAGCCTATCGAAGAAAGAGGGTCAGAAAGTGTCATGAAAATTCTCGACAAACAGACAAAGCGATCAGAACCCCGTTTTCGTTTTGTGGCACAGAAAACTGCAATGGCCGTATAAAGAGTGCTATTTTTTCTCCTTTTTATTATCCTTTTGCAGGCTTGATCCAACAGAACGGTGCCCCCTTGATCTTTTTGCCTCCCAAACCCTTTTTCTCTTTCGAGAAACGCGTGCTAAATTGTGATAACGTCATCCACACTCTCTGTCCGTTCAGAAATCACAAACCTTTCTAAACCAAAGCTCAAAACTCCAAAACTCATAATAAAATGAGTCTGGCTTTTTCTTAATTTTGCGTGACAATATTCTATCTATCTTAGTTCATATATATATTATTGTTTTCTCAAAAGTATGTTTTGTTTGTTTTATGATCATTACTGTCGTTCAGTTTTGTCCTATATATATAATGTATATTTAATTAATTAATTAATTAAGCGTTTTATCTACAGCTTGCTGTCTAGTAGTATTATAATGGAAACCCCGTTCTTGATGCATCATTTCTACCATTCACCAACACAAGACAACATCATTAGCACAAACCTCCACTTGTCCGTCTCTTATATATACAGACCCTGGCCTGCACAAATATGTAGAGGCTACAAGCTCCATGTTCACTCGTTTTTTCTTTGAAAAATCAAACTCATGATTTGGTTTTCCTTTTTCACCCTCCTCTTCTTTTATATATCTCCCAGGAAAAATCATTGTTTCTGAAATACGGGTTTTGTTTATAACACGCGCTTATTTCCTTTCAGAAATTGTACGGTAGGTGTAGCTCACCACCAAATGAGTTGATGATTATCTCCGATAACACCTGTCACCACCTTTTTTCGGTATCGGGGTGGTTAATTATTTCTTTTATAATTCTTTTTGATCTTCACAATTAAGCGCTAGACCTTACCTTTTGGAACTTTTCTTTGGCTGGTTCTTTGGTTTCTCTTCGATCTTTTGAACTTCAAATCCGTTATGATGAAGTAATTAAAGCGTGGTGGTGGTGAATTTGATGCAGCATCAACGGCTATGATGGAAACAATGGAGTCTACTGTCCCACCTGGTTTCCGGTTCCATCCAACGGATGAGGAGCTTGTTGGGTATTACCTGAGGAAGAAGGTTGCGTCACAAAAGATCGATCTGGACGTAATCAGAGATATCGATCTGTACAGGATCGAACCGTGGGATCTCCAAGGTACGTACCTTCACGTATATACATATATGGCGTATTAATTCCTTATTTGCTTCATCCATTTCGTATTAGGGTTTTCAGCATCTATTTTAAGAACGTATTGATAAGTCTATATTTTGACAGCACTTTCCACCTAAGAATTTGGGTAGTGATCCGTAAATCGTAACCCATCAGAGGGTTGTACTTAAAGATCCCATCTTCAAGCTTAATGCTTCTTAGCATCAAGGCTTTAGCTCGTGTGTGTGTGTGTGTGTGTGTGTGTGTGTGTGCATTTTAGCTGTCGACTGATCTGAATGGTAATGGACAGAGAGATGTCGGATCGGTTATGAAGAGCAAAATGAGTGGTATTTCTTCAGCCACAAGGACAAGAAGTATCCGACAGGTACGAGGACTAACAGAGCTACCATGGCTGGGTTTTGGAAGGCGACGGGCAGAGACAAGGCAGTGTATGATAAGGCCAAACTCATTGGCATGAGAAAGACCCTTGTTTTCTATAAGGGTCGGGCACCAAATGGGCAGAAAACTGACTGGATCATGCACGAATACAGGCTTGAATCTGAAGAAAATGGACCTCCACAGGCAAGCATCATCCAATTATATATTGCTCGATCTTTTTTCTGGTTTTGCATAAACAGATGTTGGAATCCATTACTACTTATCAGTATTTCCAGCTTTTTCAGTTTCCTTGATCTCTCGTCTCTCCAGTACAAACATTTCATGCTTTGAAACTCAATGGTTGCGTTAGTAGTTCTTTCCCTTGGTCCAAAGTGCCTAAAAAGCCTTCAATAATATAAGACCTTGACCTTGGTTGAGAAATCCCGAGTTTATAATCATTCAACTTCTTCGGTTACTTTTACTTTTCCTTTCAAAGACCACCACTAAAATCCTCAATCTCTCCGCGTATGTTTTCTACGACGACGACTTGCACAAATTCTAAGTCAAAAGATAACACTTCCAAAAACATGATGTTTATTACTTTATTCCAATTCCTTTTCTGTTATCGGATTTCTGCTCAATTTTCAGAAGAAGATTTCAAATTCTCCTCTTCTTGCATCTTTTTACTGTATCTACTACTTCTCTTTCCCAAACACAATCAAAAGTAACTTTCCGAAAAATACAGCATACATACAGCTTATCGACCTCTTTTCTCCAAATAAAAATTGAAAATTACAAATGGAAACACTATTCCCTCTTTATCGTCTTAACTTTGGTTAAGCTTTTACAGGAAGAAGGATGGGTGGTATGCAGAGCATTCAAGAAGCGAACCACTGCCCAAAACAAGAGCATGGAAGGGTGGGACACAAGCTACTTCTATGAAGAACCGACTGGAGTCAGCTCAGTGGTGGATCCAATTGAATTCATCTCAAGGCAGCCCCCAAACTTTTTGGCGCAGAATTTAATGTGTAAGCAAGAGATAGAAAGTGATAACTTGAGTTTCATGCAATCTGATCAGTTTGTTCAGCTTCCTCAGTTAGAGAGCCCATCTCTGCCACTAATGAAGAGGCCAAGCTCAATATCTCTCATATCAGAAAATAATGAAGAAGAAGAACAAATAAACAAAAGGTGCAACGACACCAAGAAAGTGACCGACTGGAGGGCGCTTGACAAGTTTGTAGCTTCTCAATTGAGTCAAGAAGACAGATTTGAGGGAGACGGAGAGTCAAGCTGCTTTGGAGCACATCATAACTCGGATATGGCATTGCTGTTATTGCAGAGTAGTCGGGATGAAGAAGGGAAGTTGAATGGGTTCTTGAACTCGAGTTCGGACGACTGTGACATTGGGATATGCATATTTGAGAAATGAAGTTAGATCAGGAGATTTCTATTTGTGGTTGTTATAAATGAATGAGGGTTTATGTATCTTGGAGATCGGGAAATATTCCTGTAAAATATGGTTGTGAACGAGTGAAGACATGCATCTCTCTCTCTCTCTCTCTCTCTCTCTCTCTCTCTCTCTGTGTCTCTGTGGCGCGCGCGCACACACAAACAAACAAACCATGCATTGAGATTGGGACAAAAAAGGTAGGTGAACCAGCACCAAAGTGAATAGTAGAGAAAAAAGGAGCAAGAAAGAGACTTTTAATTGGGTAGACTTCCTTGCAACATGCTTACGTTTAAAAGATTCTTCACTTTAGCCAAAAAAAAAAAAAAATGGACAATTCAAACGCTGAATGTGATCTTCATCCATTATATTATACGCTACTACCCTTCATCATTAATCTACATATAGAAAGAAGAATAGCCCTACTTGAAGAATGTTCCGAGACGACACAAATTGGAGATAAAACCTACTGTAATTATTCACGTCTTCAAAGCATTGATAATGCTGAAGTTCTTTTTTATATATGTCATAAACGTCTATGATATGATTATTCATACAAGACAGTTATATGTAGAGCATCATGCCAATAGCGTTTTTCTGTGGTTGGAGATTACACAGGCAAGAGCAAGCTGAGAGCTAGGGTACAGTCCAAGGAGTCGAGAAACGCAGCAGAAAGGGTTTAGTAATCCTGGGTGGTTTGGATTTCAAATTCACTTCAACTCATCCCATTTCATCATTACAACGTTTTCAAATTCACACATAAAATATAATAAATAATTCAACTTTTTAAATCTCAAAATAATAATAATATTTTAATAATATTTTATTCTACCATTCACGAAACATGTCAACCATTTCAATCCAAACCACATTATATGGATTCAAAAAAGTTAAATATATAGAATGAAATGCAAATTGAAAAAACAAAGGTTTCGTGTTACACCCACACACACATATATATATATATATATATATATATATATATATGTATAATTCTTATACTTTTACATATCAGGTGGTGATTTCCGAGGGAGCTAGCAGCTCCTCGATCCCATATATAGCTCGAGATAAAGTGAAATCAACTGCCCTCAACTTGAGTATGAAGAAAATTTATGATCTAAGGCTCTAAAACTTACTGCTTCGTGTTTAAACCCAATAATCTGTCTCTTTAATGTAAATGCTGTGCTGTTACACTACTTTGGCTGCGGCTTGACCGGCAAATAGCGTAGGCAGTATCAACTTTCCAGGAAAATGTGAATCTCCACTAGGATAACTATTACTGGCCTTATCACTATCAAGAAGAAAAGAAAATGAATTCAGTATCAGCAGGAAATTATCTTATTTGATCCTCTTAATTATGATCAAGCTGTCATACATGATTTTTGAAAGGATCAATTCAATACAAGAATGATAGATAACACTGATGAAGTTCTTCGATGGAGCTACAAGAGTTGCAATATAATGAAGTTGAAATGAATAGTAGCCCTACATGATGTGCGAGTGGACATTGAAGTATTACTTCACCATCACTGAGAACAATATCAAAGTGCCCCCCCTCTTGCCGATTTTGTGCATAAAATTTGGTGAACAAGGATAGACAGTTGAGGAACAAATTAACAATCGATTATAAGTACAGTGATTGTTTAATCTCTTTTTTGAGACAGAAATGTCCAATCTGTCAATCACGGTACATGCAAGGACATGTTAGCTAATCGTGGGAAAATATGTATGATAGCTAAAAGGACTTTAAACTTCGCATTCTGAAAGCCAAAGTATGAAGGACAGTACCCATGAAAAAAAAAGGGAAGTATGAGGACAATGAGAGAGAGCTTAATTGATTGAAAAACATAGATCGTGCAGGTCAGCATGAGGGGAGCATCTGTCTCTCTAGGGTGTGGCTTTTGGTGGACCCATGGCCTGTCTAGCACGCTTTGTGCATCGTGGCTCCTGTTGAGCATGCTTTGCTTTCATGTCTTTATGGACATTTTGACTCTGTTTTATACGTACTTATATAGCTCCCGATGTTCTCCTAGTGCCACACACCACTAATCTGAGGAATAAACATCTCCCCCATTTATTTAATTCGTCCGGAAGAGTGATGATGATTTAAAGTTGGATAGTGAATTGAAAGGAAATGAAAATTGAAAGTTAAATAAAATATTGTTAAAATATTAAATATTATTTTTGTTTTAAGATTTTAAAAAAATTCAATTGGTTATTATATTTTATATAAAAATTTATAAAAATTATAATGATTAAATGAAATAAGATGAGATAAGTTAAAAGAGACTTCTTATATCCAAATCCTGACACTCTCAATTTCCTACGAGTACTGCAGCATACTGTTTGCCTGCTGATATAATATGTTGTTTTTTACAAAGTGACTCATGTCACTGATTGTACAAACAGAAAGTTTGTTAATCTCTCTCTCTCTCTCTTCTTTTCTAGGTTCAAACTCCAAGCTCTAACATGGAGAATATAAGAGAGATCCTTGTTACAATTGATCCAATTGTAACTTATTATCAGTCGGACTGGCCTACTGCATCGATGCCTTTAGTTTTTCTAGTTTGTTGCTAACTGGACGTACTTTTTCATCAACTTATTGTGTACGTAGGACCAGATTAACATAAAATATTGTTTTTCCATTTTCATCTGCAAGAGTCAAGACTGACACCCCATTAGTGATTTAACTACAAGCTGAAGTACTCCACTTTCCACTGCTGATCAGCCTCAACAAATAGGACCCATCTGTGTGAATCAAAGAAGAAGAAGAAGAAGAAACAAGCTGCTGGCTTTCTGCCTGCAGGCCGAAAATTCAACAGAAATATTTATCACAAAAATTCACCAAGCGCTGCATGCAGAAATCACTAATTCGCACAACATTCAGTATAAGTGCCGGCCCTAGAGCTAGTAGCTTTGCATTCCAATCATGGCTTTGTGTATTCATCATGTATATATTCTCGACATTATCTTTAAAGCCATTATATATATTCATAATTAATATCTGCTTCGTTTGCCAATAGATGATCAGAATTTGCTCAATTTCTCCGTAACTATCTTTGTTTTTAGGCCCCATATACACATGACTTCTTTCATGAGTACTTTTGAAATCCAACTAAAGGGACGGGTAATTACTTATCGCTGTCATTCACCACGTAGCACAGTGTTTCTCTCCTTTTTTTTTCCACCTTTTCGATTAATTATTTTTCTGTTTCTAGAGAAAAAAAAAATGTTCCTGCCGACCCCTCGATCCACTGAAACGTCCTATTCAATTGGGATAAGCAGTTCGACCAATCACGTTCCCTCCAATGAGTGCAGTGAAAACGAAGTTGAAACCAAAGATGCTCAAAGGAATATACATATACATATATATATATAGTATGTATAATTATGATAGTAATGCATTAACACACACATGCATGATATATCTATCCAAGTTTCAAAATAAAGATTTGTAGAGATCGACATGGTGTGTGAGTCATTTTTTTAAGCTTAAGGGCCAACAAAAAGCTCACACGTAAAGCGCTTTCTTTTAAAGCCTTTTGAAAATGGAGGTAGATAGAGTCGGAAAGAAAAATGGAGATGAAGATGGGATAGCTAGTAGCAGCTAGCAATTAGTATAATATTGGTTGACTCAAACGATCGAGTTCCTTTTTGGAGAGAACAATGATGCCTATCATGGCACGCAACAATGTACCCGATCATCCCCCATCTTTCATCAACTTTAATTTCATGCAAAGATAAGGCCGTTTGAAAAAAAAAACGCTCTGATCTATCTAAAGTAAGTGTGAAAAAATGAAGTTTAAAACGAAGAAAATGAAGAACCCTAGCCAGAGTCTTTTGACTATTTTCCACTATTTTCTTATGGAAATAGATAAATTTAATTATTTGTCTTATATTCTTGATACTCGTCCGTGTGGGTCAGGACGGTGAGCCTAACATATAGAATATATAATTAAATGAGATAGTTTGTAGAGTTAGAATTCGAACTCAAAACTTTTATTATAATACTAAATGAAATCATCATTTATCTCAAAAATTAAAAAGAACAATCTAATAATGTAAAGAGAAATATACAAGGGAGTAAATAATACAAATAAGAACTCCACACACATTGCCTGAAAATCTTACATGGATGCCGTTAAGTACTACTGATGTAAGCTCATATTACATGTCTACCTCTCTTTAAAATTGAAGAACTATTCAATTTGATCATAGAGAATCTCTATTGGCTGAGGGGATAAAACAAAGTTGCCTGACAGATTTAAGAATGGGTGGTGATGGGTTGTTTTGGATAATAGGCCCAATACTCAACTTGAACTAGCTGATCAAAAGGCTTTCTCCCAAAGTTGAATCCTGAGTGTCGGCTCGTCCATCATTATTCAGGCTATTTAGCATTTACCCAAAGTCCAATTTCACCTGCCGCCGGGTGGGAATCTACCCACCACTTATTTAGCAAATTCAATTGAAAAGCAGACATATTGAATTTGACGTGGTAAGAGCCAATATCATTAGAAGTCACTAGCTAGCTAGCTGTCCAACTTTAATATAGAATCTTTCCAAATTGTTGCTAGCTAGCAAGACCCAAAATCCCTCCAAATCCACATCAAACCGCTTTGGGCAACAAAACCATAGTTGAAAAAGACGCACTTAGGATGAGCTGTAAACTCAGATATTGTAGAGTTCCACAAAGGGCCTGTCTCCATGAGATTCCCCATCATCAAGCAAAATATATAGGCTTGGAGTCATTTTTCTCTCCCTAAAGTTCGGCCCTCTAGCTGTACGCATACAATGTAACTCATTAATCTCGTTCCCCACATATCCATTCTGATCTAAACTATATAGATTTAGATTGCGTTTGAGTAGTAAGGTAATTTTAAATATTTTGTGAATAATAATAAAATATTAAATAATAATAGAATATTTAACCAAACTAACCCTTATAGGTAAACCAGAAAGCAATGCCAGAGTCAGAGCAATTTTAATCATGTTCCATTTGAAAAGACGTAATTACTATTGTATTCGTAAATACTAGCTACAAAGGGTACAAGGCTCGCAAGTTTTCTGTAAAAAATGAATGCACAACGAAAAAAATTAATTTTATTTTTAAATTTTTTTTTATAGTGAAGTTTACTTTTTTACAAAAGGCTTAACACGAATATTGTATATTTAATATTTATACAAAGCATTACTCATTCCTAAGTGGAGCAAGATCCCAATCTAAAGTACTCCGTAAATATCACTCGAGCAATGATGGAATATTGACTACCCAACTACAACTTATTTACAACTTATCAATAAAATAATATTTTTTAAAATAAGTATATATTTTAAAAAATATTATTTTATTCCAAGATTGTAGAAAAATTGTAAATTAAGGAGTTATTGTTTTATCATTTCTCATATCACTTATTGCGAATAAAACATAATTTAAATGTAGCTAGACCTATGACTTCTCAATACAAATCAAGCATTGGATTACATGATATATATATATATATATATATATATAGCTATCCAAACCTCAAGAGTTCTCCATCGCCTATAAGATTTTGTAGACTAACTTGTTCTTTCTTGCCATATATTAAGGGGATGCTTAGGGAATGAGATGAGATGAGAATTTTAGAAATAATAGTAAGATGTTTTGTGAATAATAGTGAGATAGTTTGAGTTAAGTATTTATTGAATTTTGAGAAATAAGAGGAGAAAAAAAATTGAATAAAAATATTATAAAATTAAAATATTATAAATATTATTTTTGTTTTGAAATTTAAAAAAATTGAATTATTTTTTATTTTTTATTTAAAAATTTGGGAAAGTAGTAATGATTAATTTGAAAATATTTGTGTTTAAATTTTTTTTGAGAAGGAGATGAGATTAGATGAAATAACATGAAACATGTTTCCAAACATCACCAAAGGCTCTTTGTGGACACACCGAGGGGTGATCGGGTAGTGTTAGGCCTCGTTTGGAAGCTTATCACATCCTCATCCCATCTCGTCTCTTTCCCTTACATCACTTAGATATAAATATTTTTTAATTTGAAATCTTCAATTTTTCATCTAATCATTATCTCATCATTGTTATTTTTTCAAACTTTCAAACAAAATACAAAATTAATTTAAAGTTTTCAAATTTCAAAATAAAAATTATATTAAAAAATTATATTCTAACAATGTTTTTACTTTATTATAATATTTTTATTCAATTATTTCTCTCAATTTCCAAAACTCAATATAAAATATCTTAATTCAAATTATTTTATTGCTATATATCTACAAATCATTTCATTTTAATTAATAGATTTCTCATCTGATTTGATTTCCCAAACGAGACCTTATTCTTTTGGTTACCCAACTTTCCGACGGGGGCTGCAGATGTCGTGGAAAATGGCCGGACTTGTACCATTAGCCTAGCTGTCAAATATTCAAGCAAGATTCCACAAGACCATGAAACAATTTCATCATTTGAAATGACCCGATAAAGTCCAGCACCAAGCGTGCAACCTGCAAATTCATCATCTCTATCCAACTTACACTCGAGGATAAAAAGCTAGCCCAAGCCCCATCCAAAACGCCTCATGCCATTATGACGTCCAGCTATTACAACTTGTACCAATATTCATTGACAGAAACACCAAGCAAAATTACAGGATGCAAAAGCAGAAGTCCAAACAGTTTGATATAACCACATGCTGGGTTAAGTTGAAGGTGTGTGAATATCAACTTGCCAAGAAAGACAAAGGGATGAATATTCCTGGCGGTATGAGGATATGAATGTTTGAATTGACGAAACCCAGAATTGTATTGATAACCGTGAGATATGAGAAACAAGTTCCAAAATGAAATTCGAAAATTCGATTATGAATTCGACTCCATTTCAGTTTGGCTCCAACTCTGACAAAATAGGGACGGAATTGGAGTTTTGTTTTTAATTTTTCAATCAAAGTCGGAATTGGAGGTGTCGCTAAACCGACTTCAATATTGTACATATATTATAAAAATATGTATTTATCTAGATGTTTATCGTATATAACTAATATAATTATATTACTAGAACTTATATAATTAAATTCAATAATATACTAGTATGAGTTAATTATATAAAATAATATATTTATATTCTAATATAAATAGACTAATAATAGTTTAGTATATGTAAACATCATATTATTACATAATCAAGTATACAAATAAGTTAGACACTACTAGTGAAATAAGTCTAGTTGATAAGTTAATAATACATAATATTAATTTACTAAAGTATAATAACATGTATTTAGACACTAGAAAGTCTAGTATAGAAATAAGATATACATTAGTATAATAACATTATAGTACAAGTCTTGTATACAATATTAAGTCTAGTATAGAAATAAGTTATTCATTTGAAATAAATTAGACACTAGTATAGAAATAACTAATAAGTCTAGTATATTAAGTTAATAACACAAAATACTAATTAGACACTAAAAATAAATCTAGTGTAGAAACAAGTTATAAATAAGTTATATGCTAGTATAATATAATAATATATAATTAAACACTACAGTATATGTCTAGTATGGAAATAAGTTTAATATAATAAGTTAATAACACATAATACTATGGTATAATAACATATAATTAGAGACTAGAAATAATATGTAATACTATAGTATGATGACGTGTAATTAGACACTAATATGAGTCTAGTATAAAAATAAGTTAGATATTAGCATAAAAGTAAATTAGTAGTGAATGATTTAGTTTTAATTTTTAATTTTTAGAAAAATTGAAATTTGAAAGTCTAAAAAAAATATTTAAAAAAAAAATAAGCTAAATATGAAACTAAAAAAGTCCAAAAAGTCAATCTGACTCCACTCTGAAAGGTCGGAATCGAATCAAAATCTACACAAATCAAAAATTCGAACTCCAATAAAGTTGAAATCGAAGTTGAATTTAGGAAAATTCAACTCTGAGTATATAGGTGCTCACTCCTACTGGAATCCATATGATTCTTTGAAAAACAAATAGTAGTTGTCCATTTGTTTAAAAACCAAAACTCAATCAAAAAGTTGTGATAAACATATAAGAGCATTCTCAATGGCTTATGTAGTAAGAAGAAATGCAAATTATTTGAAGAATTGCTCAAAAAATGAATTTCATCCGATTATGTAAAAGGAAATTTAAAATACAATTTGCTATAGTAACCCACTACATGTTCATCCTATAAATTTTTTTATTATTTATATTTTCTTTTCTTTTACTTTGATTTTCACCATGTAAGCAAATTCTTTTTATTGTTCATCATTTAAAACACATCTATTTCATATTCTTCTAAAAAATATCTTGGAAATATTTTTATCTAATTTTTTCATATTTTGATTTTATTTGATTTTTTATTTGGCTTATATAATTTTATTTTGTATGTATAGGATTGAATTATATTACATTGTATATAAAATATATTGCAAATATAAAACAAATATATAGGTTTTCAAATTTTATTGGTAGAAAGGAAATATTTAAAAAGAATAAAAAAATTATTTAAATAATATAAAAATAAATAAATAAGTTGACGTATAATATATTATAAAAGTTAATATGTAAAAAAAAAAAATGAGATTTAGTAATTTATTTTAAATGATAAGATAAAATAACTATTGTGAATGTTTTAGTTCAACTATTCTTTTTTTTTTAAACGAGAGATCGGAGTGACCAACATAACAACCTTCTCTAAACTTGACTATTGAAGCTCTTTCCCATTACAGAATTAGCAGTAGTATTAATTTGTGCCTTTTTGGGCCACATTATTCCTTCGACAAACTTGTCAACATCCTCCTCCATCGAATCATTCGCAATCGATTCAATCCTTTAGGTTCCCATTTGCGTCAAATTTTTAAAAAACAATCCTGATAATGTTAATTATATTTTAATGCTACAATTTGTAAAACAATATTTTGAAAATGCATAAATTTTACACAGTATTTTTAAAAATTAAATAAAACTAAAATTAATATAGCGCACTCTTTGGATAAATATGAACATAAATAAAAACTAAAAATACCAAAACAAATAAGAGAAATCAGTTAAAAATACTAAAACTTTTAGCCAAAAGTCGGTTACATTTTCCAGTCCCCTCTCTAAACAAGCAGAAGATTACAGCGCACCATTGCACCTATATCCTTCTGAGTTGAGAGCGCGCACACTTCCTTCTTCACAGTACCCACCATACAGACTTCATATTCACAGAGACCTAAATCTAACCAAACCTCTAGAATCCTCCTTTTCTTAACCCAAACAAGCAAACGCAAATTTACTTATTTTTCTAATCTCTTTCTTTTTTCCTAAATTCTCAGGCAGCGACCTTCTTGGCTCTCTTGGCAGCAGGGGACCTGATTGACTTAGGTTGTTTGGGCTTGGCAGGAGTCGCCTTCTTCGCCTTCTTTGCAACAGGCACGACCTTCTTTGTGGGCTTCCTCTTCGTGCCCCTCTTAGTTGGGGGCTCTGGTTTTTTCGCCGCCGGAGCGGGCTTGGTTGCCTTGGCCTTTGCGACCTTGTCTTTCTTTCCCGTATCGGAGAGCTTGTACGATGCCTTGATCTTGATCAGCTTCCCTCTCGTGGCCGAGTTCTTGAGTTGCAGACCCAATATCTTTTTATAGTTCGCTGGGAGTACGGCCTTGTGTTTCTCCTCCATGTACTTGGCTATGGCGTATGGGCTGGACCCGCTTTTCTCGTTCAGAGCCAACAGAGCCTCCTTGATCATCTGCGAAAATTATCAAAAACCAATTTAGCTCCAAAATTCTCACAGAAATTTAAAATTCCCATAAAAACCCCAGTATCCAGAAACCACCGACTCAGAATTCTCAGCTCTGAGAGACGAAAATTGAAGATGAAATTCCTTCGGGGACCAAAATACATCTGGAAACACATGACAAACTCCAAACGATAAATCTATAGATAAGAAGTGAAGTTACCTGAAAGTATGGAGGATGAGCAGCAGTTTTTGGCTGTTTTGGCTTCTTTTCCTTGGGGACCTTGGCTTTCCTCTCCTTAACGGGCTTCGAAGCCTTCTTCCTGGTCTCCTTGGCCGCTGGGACTCCCGCCGTCGGCTTCTCGACGGCCGGGACTTGAACTTCTCCAATAGCAGACATCCCGAATCACCGATATAAAACTCTATCACACTAGTACCACACAAATGCGCCGAGAATATCGAGTGACGCAACTGGAATTGACCCTCTTGGTATTTATAATCAGAAAGCGATCTCCGTGAGAAATAGGCGCGGCTTCTGATTGGTCCACTTTTAGTCTCGCGGATCGTGGCTTTATGAAAGGAGAGTTCTGGAACGTACGCGTGGAGGAAATATGAACGTTGATTTGTAGTATCTTTTAAGCGGGTCAAATGCGACGCAGATGGGGCTCAACAGGGATAGGACTCCCAGAAAGGACTCTTGTTCTTCCTCTGGAATTAGGAGGGTTGTGTTTTTTTGGTGGAATTGGGACTGAGTTTCTATGCATTGGAATTGAATTCCAACGTGAAATTCTTTTCAGATTGAAGCCAGGTAATGAGGGATTATAATGTGGGCTGAACGAAGTGAAATGGTCAGCATTTAGGGTGTGATATCAAGGCATCAAACAGTAACAGTTTTAGTTCCACCATTTGTTTCTTATTTTTGAATTGTGATAAAAAATATAGATCTTATTTAGTAATACAAATGAGAAAAGATTAAATTTGAAAGTTGAATAAAATATTATTATAATATTATTTTTATTTTAAAATTTAAAAAAAATTAATTTTTTTTTTAATTTTACTTGAAAGTTTAGAAAAGTTATAATAATTAGATAAAATGAGATAGTTTGTAAAAATAAACTAAGGGCATGTTTGGGATTGTGGTGATAAATATATCTTATAGGTTTAGGGTTTATAACTTATAATTTAAATAATAAGATTTATACTTCAAAAACTATTTACTATTTGATAAATATGTATCTAAAACACCTTTAAAGTTAATTTTTTAAAAATATACAATCATCTGCAGGAGTTTTTAGATAAAAGTTTCAATTTAGGGTTTTTTTAAAAATGTAGACTTTCAACTTTTTTAAGTGATTAAAGCACTTTTATAAATTTACCAAAAATATTATTTTTTTTCTTTAAAAGAGCTTCTAAACAGTTAAAAGTACTTTTTAAGTTTTCAAACTCAAAGCCTGTTTGGGATTGAGTTTGAAAGTTTAAAAAGTACTTTTAACTGTTCAAAAGCTCTTCTAAAGAAAAAATGATATGTTTGGTAAATTTATAAAAAGTACTTTAATCACTTAAAAAAGCTGAAAATCTACTTTTTCAAAAAGCACCAAATTAAAGTTTTTATCGAAAAGCTCCTGCAGATAACTGTATATTTTAAAAAAAATTAATGTAACTAACTTTAAAAGTACTTTAGATACATATTTATCAAACAGTAAACAGCTTTTGAAGTATAGAGCTTATTATTTAAGTTATAAACTATAAGCCATAAAGTTATAAGTTATATTTCCCACCACAATCTTAAACATGCACTCAATCCCAAACAAGCTCTTAGAATTATAGTTTATAATTTAAATAATAAGTTATACTATTAAAATGTTATTTACAATTTGATAACTGTATGCTTAAAATACTTTCAAACATATTATATTTGTTTGAAAACAAATTTAAAAAGTGTTTTATGAGGTAGAAATATGATTATTTGATTTTTTTTTTAAAGATTTTGACTATATCTTTAAAAAAGTTTAAAAATTGTAATTATCTTAAAGTTAAATAGATTTTTTGGCCATTGACAATATTTTTTACAATTTGAATTATGTTCGATATTATCTAGGAAAACATATTTGAGGAAAAACATTTCCTCAAATGTATTTTTTTAGTTTATTTGAGATTAAAAATTATTTTATTACATAACACCTAAACAACCTAAATTTTTCAAGAGTTTTTAAGATTATTTAAGTATTTTTTATGACTCTTAATATAATCCCAACTAGACTTTTAGAGCACTCTCAATGGGTTTTGTAAAACCCATTTTTATGTAAAATTTGAAAAAAAAGTAACTAAAAAGTACTTCCAATGGATCCTCTATTTTCAAATCTATTTTACATTTTGCTACAGTGTTCAGCTACATTTAACATGAACTATTCACAAATGTAAAAATATTTTACTGGTTTATTTTATTTTCATGTACTTTATCTCCCACAATAATTTCTCTCTCCTTGTACTTTTCTTCCAACAAACTATTAAATAATATAATATAAAGAAAAAATAGATAAACTGATGTATGATATATTATAAAAATTAATATATAAAATAAAAAAAATAAATTTTAATAATGTATTTTAAAAGATAAGATACATAAATCGTTAAGAGTACTCTTAGTAAGGTTAAATTTGACTTCATCTTTTATAGCATACCATTGGCATCATATGTTTTTTCGGTTCATTTTTCTTGAAAATGAGTTGTATTGGCTTAGCCATTAACTCATCTCATTTTTCTTGAAAATGAGTTGTATTGACTTCATCTTTTAGGGTACGTTTGGATCTTCAATTCATCTCAACTCATCATTATACCTTTTTCAAATTTCAATACAAAATATAATAAACAATTCAACTTTTTCAAATCTTAAAACAATTTTAATATTAAAAAATAATATTTTAACAATATTTTATTATCTCAACTCAACTCAACTCACTTCAACATCTAAACTTACCCTTAGAATTTTTTGCTACAGTTGTTCAACATAAATGATAGTACGTAGTTTTAGGAAGAAATATCGGGGAGTGCTACTCCAACCTCGGTCGGTACTGAATAGGGTACTGCTAGGGTATTGAGTTTTTTTTTTTTTAAAAAGATTTTTTATGTATTTTTTTTAAATACTAAAAAATATAAAATATAATACTAAAAAATAAACCTAACAAAAATGCGATTGGATATAAATGATATGTACACATTGTTGATGGACCTATCATTTTCCTAATATATCTTATTCTTTTCTCTCTCTGTAAAAACAGTAACATTTGCCTATTTTTATTTGAGTGGTACTACTCTTTCGCTTGCAAGTGCCTGCTTTGTGTGTTGTCTAATGTAAATTGTATTTTTTTTATTTTTTTATTTCAAATAATTTTTAAACATATTTAAATATTTTTAAGAAAATAAAAAAAAATACAAATACACTAATAGTCACTTCTTTAACTATTAAAAAAAATTAAATACATAAATGGTCAAAATAAGAGAACAAATTGAAGAGGCATAGTAGCATTATTCTTTTCATTTCTCTTTCCAACACACACAGCAAACTCCCTTCTCTTAGGCTGCGTTTGGATCCTCAACCCAACTCAACTCAACTCAACTCATCATTACAACTTTTTCAAATCCCAATACAAAATATAATAAACAATTCAACTTTTTCAAATCTCAAAACAACTTTAATATTAAAAAATAATATTCTAATAATATTTTATCATCTCAACTCAACTCAACTCAACATCCAAACTCACCCTAATATGAAGGTGAACTTGATTTTGTATATATTATAATATTTTCTATTTGTCTGAAATTAATTTAGGTTGATCAAGCGATTTTATGCATAGATTATTAGAAATTATGAAAATAAAAATAAAATAAGTATTTAAAAAAATATGCATTAAAAAATTAGATAAGACATTTGAAATAATAATATTTTTTTATTATAGTGAGTGAGAAGCCTAATTCAGTGTGAAGTTAAAGTTTTGAGTGATTAGTTAAAAATAAAAAGGGGAAATATTAGCCAAATTTTACCTAAAACTTTTATCTAAACCAGTGCTAGAGTTTAAGCGTTTATCTTTTATTCAAAGTTGGGTTTATGTAATATTATGTGTCCTCGTATTTTTGTAAATGTATAGAGATCATAGTTAGATGCATTACGTAGATTGTAATCGAGCTGAGCCAGTTTTTAGCTTACCGAGTGAATAGAAAATGAACTATTCAGTGTAATCCACCAAATCCACAGAATCTGACAAGAGAAAAACAACTCCAACAAAATCTCCAAGAACAACTGAAGCATGAAAAAACACTATAGCGCTAGAAACCCCGAATTTCCTTATTAACTTCATCAAATCTAAACACTAAATTATACCATCTATCAACTACCATCAAAAGACAAAGTAGCGAGATCGACTCCATCAAAATGGGCCCAAGTAACTGGACAATACTCCAATCTATTATTGAATTAGCTTTCATTAATTATTTTCGATCTATATATACTTCCTCAAATCCAGTTACTTCGGAATTATTAGAAAATCTTTTTGAAAAATAAATCATGGATCAATACAATGATTTTCTAAATGTAATACCCAACGAGGAAGACATCTTTGCTGATTTGAAACAAATCTCAAACCACAAAGCACCGGAGCCAAATAGAATGATTGCTTTCTTCTATAGACACTACTGGACTGTCATCAAAAGGGAAGTAATTGCTACAATACTAAATTTTCTTTCAAAATGGTAAACTCTTTAAATAGATGAACCATACAAATATATCACTCATTCTAAAAATCACAAATTCAAGCTCCCCACAACATTTTTGACCAATTAGTTTGACCAATGTCATATACAAAATCATCACCAAAATCTTGGCCAATCGTCTTAAGACCATGTTGCCCCATATTATTTCTCCTCTCCAAACGGCTTTTATTCCAGGCCGCAACATCAAAGAAAATACTCTAATTGTACATGAGTTGTTCCATCATCTCAAAAAAAATCCAAGGAGAAAAGGTCAAATAGAAAATAAGCTAAACATGGAAAAGATCGTTGACTATATAGAATGAGATTTCTTATTTGTAGTGATGAAGGTGTCAGAATATAACAGAGGGTGGATAAATCTAATTAAAAAATGTGTCACAACAACTTCCTTATCAATCCTTATAAATGGCTCACCTAGATGATTATTCAAAGGTGACCCCATATCACTTTTCCTTGTTATATTATACACGAAGGTGTTATCCAAATTAATAGCCAGATCGGAAGCACAAGACAATTTTAAAGGTATTCGATTAAGATGAAATATTTCTCCAATATCTCATCTTTTATTTACAGATGATTTAATCATTTTTTGGAAAACCCAATGAAAGAAATGCTCAAACAATCACTGATAGTCTGGGACAATATTAGGATTGGTCTGGCCAAAGAATCAACCACAACAAATCATCAATCTACATCTCAAGAAATAACATTCATGCCGCTAGAGTTGCAATTTCTCTAAAAATGCCATACACGCAATCAATGT
Source organism: Cyclocarya paliurus (assembly GCA_029856935.1). NCBI lineage: Eukaryota > Viridiplantae > Streptophyta > Magnoliopsida > Fagales > Juglandaceae > Cyclocarya > Cyclocarya paliurus. The sequence goes on along the minus strand of CM056949.1, from coordinate 27,662,355 downwards.
TCAGAATGAAGCACTTAGGGCTTCCAACCTCATTTGGTAGATTAAAAAAAAAAAAGAAGAAGACAGTTACAAAGAACTATTGGAGAAAATTAATATTAAACTTGAGGGTTAGAAATCAAAGTTGCTCTCACAAGCAGGAATAACCATGCTAATCATAATAGTGGCAAACACAATTCCTTCATACCAAATGTCAATGCACTTGCTACCAAAACCAGTTTGCAAATCTTTGAATACAAGTTTCAAAAATTTCTGGTAGGGCATCACTAAAGAACAAAAGCATAATTTAACATTGAAATCTTGGAAATCTAGTTGTCAACCAAATAATATAAGGGGCTTTGTTTGGGATTAATGAAAAATATGAATTTAACTTTATTAGCTCAAACGGGATGGAAGATGAGTCGAGCAAATCCAAATTTGGGCATTCTCTTCTGACGGCAAAATACCTCAATACATCAACCTTCTAGAAGGCCGTCAAAACTAACTGATTCATGGTTATGGAAAGGAATCTTGAAGACAAGAGAGCTACTGTCAAAATATGTAATGGGTTATTTGTCAATGTGTGGTCAGAACCTTGGATTCCGACAATAGAAAATTTCACACCAAAGCCACTACATCAAAGGAATGAGACCCAACCTTCATTGAAGGTCTTTGATCCAATTATTCCTAACACCCAGTTGTGGAACATCTAGAAAATGTTAATCCTTTTTGAGCAAGAAAGTGTCACTGAAATCCAAAAAAATCTTCTACCTCAAAATAATGAAAGAATAGACTCCTGATTTGGACACCAAGCCACAATGGTAAATTCTCTGTCAAAATGGCTTACCATATAGCAGCAAGAAATTTCAATATACCATTTCCAAATTTTCCAAGCTCAATACTAAAAAAATTTTGGCAACTAAAAATTAATGACTGCCATAAGTTATTAATTTGGAAAATCATCTAGAACATTATCCCTACTAGGGAAAGATTGAAAGACATCATCCCAAATCTCCCTTCAAACAATTGTCCAATGTGCAATGAACATGAAGAAACCATGTTTCTTCTTTTCATTGAATGTTCAATCACCAGGATACTATGAAATCAAAGTAGCTGACCCTTAAATCTCACATTACTACTGATTACTCAATGTAGGAGTGAATATAGATTATTAGTTACCTAGAGTCTATGTGGAGATTAAATTCTTTGTAAAAACATCAATTCCAGATATTTGTAGTTTTAATGTTAGATTTTATCTGGAGAAAATGAAATGATATAATCTACAATCAATCAACATTATTTATGAGGAAGGCAAAGGAACAGATGGAAATTTTCTACCAAGCATATCTACAAGCGTGGAAAGAAAAATTAAAATCTGAAATAATACTGAATTGGCAATCCCTGCCTAGGAACCAATTAAGTATCTCCTTTGACCCTGCAATGAGAGATTTTTTTTTTAACGTCTTTAACAGTAGGCCATGACTTAGAAGGTAAAATACTAGAAATATAGATATAAAAAATTCAATCCACAAATCTAGTCATTGCAGAAGCCTTTTCAACCCTACTCACAATAAACATGACAGAAAACCTACAATAAAGTCCTTTCATTTTGGAAGGTGACGCTTCGTTGGTTGTCTCAGCCATTAAAGGGGAAACTTTCATTACCAATATGGTAGATAATTCAAATCATTGATGATATCCATCAAATATTATGCACTCAAAAAGAATGGAGTGTTAAAAAAATTCATCGATCACAAAAATCGATGTGCGTACTCGCATAATGGATATCAACCAACTTACCTTTAAATAATCTACCCAGATGTATTATGTATATTGATAGTGGCAAAAACTCCCTTTTATATTGTTGTAATATTTCTATATCAATAGTAAGCCTGATTAGGAAAATTAAAAAACTCAAAAGGCAAGTATTGGAAAAGAGGCATTTCTCATAATTTTTATTTGTGTAGTCCTGGAAAGATAAATCACAATAAAGGTAAGGAAAAAAAATGGCTTCTGCTTCCCTACACCAGTATTAATTCAGTTCCCACCTTCAATCCTCTCACACGTCTCGCTCTTTGTAAGTGCTTGAATTGGTTGCCGATCATTTGAAAAAAAAACTTGAATTTTTCTTTATTATTTTTTGTTTCCTTTTAATTTTATTTAAATTGTTTTAAAAGACGAGTTATTTTTTTTAAAAAAATTCTGGTTTTAAAGAGTTTTTTTTATAAAGGTAGGACTCATATGACAAAAATGCAACGGGTCGACTTCTAATTGGTTAACAAGTGACATCTTTCAACCGCATGACAATTCTCATATTAGACCATTAACAGAAGATAGATTAGATGGAGGAACAAAATTAAGGCGCAAGGACATTCAAGAAGGAAAATCAATCATTCTAGTTCACTCTTTTTAAGAAAAATAAATAAATCTAAAATTCACATGAAAAAAAATTATTTTTTAATGATAAACCTCTTTTCTTTTCAAATAGAATACGCGAGACTTTCGTATCATAATAGTATATCTAGCATTATGAGAGAAAGTTAGAGAATTCAAAAATTAATAATCATATTTACAATTAACCCAACAGTCAAGATTTGAGTTTGATATACGAAAAAATTATCACTACCATTAGTTTATGCTCGCTAACTCAAACGTCTTAATTGAGCCTCATTGAGGAGAAACAATGTAGAAAACCATCTAAGAGGAGCATCAACTAAAAACATGCCTGTACAGGCTTCCCGCCAGCAACCACGCCGGAGGATTTGGGGGGGGGGGGGGGTGGTTGTTGAGTGAATTTAAGATGCCCAACACAAATATTGCACATTGAATCACATACAGGCATTACGACCAAGAAAAACACATGCAACACTAGTCCCAGATTTAAATGATTTTTCATCAGCAAGCTCTAATGCTGCTGTTCAGAAAACTGAATCAATTCCTTCAGATTCAAGCAATTTTTAAAGTTTATACAAACATCAGCTTTCATATTTTTTACATCTGATCTCTATCATGTAAAGCCAATACTGGTACGATTCTTAACTGCTTGGCCACCCATCAAATTTTATTCTATTACCCCAAAAATTGAAGAAAATAACAAGAAAAATTTACAAGAGAGAAGATATTTACAATCGTGGAACGTGCAAGAAGTACCGCACAATACCTTTAAAAAAAAGTGAGTAAATACGAAACTCACATGAAAAAAATTAATTTTTTAATAGTGGACCCAACTCTTTTTCAAAAAGATTGTGCAGTACTTACGCGCTCCACGATTGTATGTAGTATTATTAAATTGACAAATAGGCACAATCATCTTGAAACTTAGCATCTACCAGAACGGTTGAAACTTTGTCTGGAGGACCTTATCACTCAAACAGAACATTTTCCAGGCAACATACTATCCATTTTTGCAAGAAACCGTCATAGATGCATCTAAGGTACCTGGAATCAGGAATATGTACCCAAGAAGCAACTCTTAATTCTACAGTCCCAGGTAAGGAAGTACCACCAGTCTTGCTCAGCCGTGGACCCATTGCTGCCAAGTATCCACTTAACCAACCAACCATACATAATAATTATGAAATGCCTACTTTAAGAAGTTGCCATATGCACAACTTCAAATTTCTCAATGAGTGCACAACTTCAAAAATTTCCAAGAGATTATTAATGTAATTATGCAAGGAATATAAAAATAATGTGAAAACACCAAAAAAAATATATAACCCTACCTTAGACCTTCCTTTTCAACCTGTATGGTAAAGTCTACACGATCAACCTTTCCACCACAAGGCACAAACCCTTCTATAAAGTATTCAGGGCTCATATATACACGGAATGAAAGGAAGAGAAGTTGAAAATATTCTTTCTAGATAGAAGCATCAATGTATGAAGACTGGAATGTGTACTTTTGAGGTAGTGGAAATTAAAATATGCGAATTCTTTTGTTAAATCCACCAAAAGCTAAGTACTCAAAATATTAGAGAAATTAAAATGAATCACACCTCAACCCTCCTAATAACGCTGCATATCCTGGTAACTTCTTTAACAACTTCAGATTAAAAAGACCACCCCCCAGTGTTGGAAAATGAAGCAAAGAGAAACCAAAGCATAGACTTGGAAGGAGATATTCATATATTAGATCTTTCGAAGATTTAAAAACCAACTACTCAGTGTTAGCCAAAAAAAAGAAAAAAGAAAACAAAAAACAAACCAAAGCTTTGTCAAGTGGAGATTCAAACATCCCATGACTCTGTTTCCATTAGCACAGACCCTAAGACTATGGCCTAAAGATGATGATATACTAATAGCAACCAACTTCTCGCTTCTCCAACAGTAATCAACCATAAGACTATTGATAACAATGAATATACTCACAACCTCTAAAACCGCAGACACAGGCTACTGCACTTCAGAAAATCCATACTATCAAAACCAAATTAGTTCACTATTCAATTTGAAATATATTGTCAGCCAATTAGTTTTGATTACAAACCAGAAATGCACATTCAATATTTTGTCGTCACTTCCCAAATCACAATGGAACACAAAAATAGCACAAGATCCACCAGCTAAGAAGCTAAAAAGCAATTCGACCATCCAAGCTCAAGAACCATAATTCTTTTTCTGTCAAACTTCCATTTACAACAAACCATCGATATTTGATTGTACATTATTACTTCCCAGCTTTAATAATTGTGAACCTCAATAACTGTCACCTCAAAAGACAGATTTGTCTTGCTCAGGAAAAAGAAAACATCAACCAGTATTAACCACACCAAAGGATGCCACCTAAGGATAAATACCATCTAGATCTCCCACAGACAAGATGCGAGATTAAACTTGATCAAGTACTATATAGCCCAGTTGAGCAGATCTGTCACTCACTCACTTTTTCCTACAGAGGCGTAGAAGTAATATACGTTCAATGTCTTGATTCCATAAAGGGGGCAGCACCACTTTATTAAATGCAAGGGTCTAATACAGTTTCGAAGGAAATTTTCATATACAATGGCAAGAGTGCTGTGAAAGCAACCGATGTCTCTCCAGCAAAATACAGCAAGACGCACTAAGCTATACAAATGTTATATCAAGATCCAGCCCAATCCATAATACCTCCAACAATATAGCCAGTCTCAGAATTTTATCAAACTATTATGACTACCGTCGTGTGCAACTTTGAAACCTCTTAACTCGCCAGAAAAAGCATTCAAGGTATTCTCCAAAGAGCCACCATCTGAATTTTAAAATTGTAACCTCCTGAACTCCCTCCAAATCTCCATAAGATAAAAGGGTAAAACCTAATTCAGAAACACTTTACTACGAGTGAGTAATCCAATCTGTTTTCTTTAAGCATCAACACATAGTATCATCAACATAGAAGGAAAGAAATTCTTGCCCTTTAGCACTACAGCTCATATCAGCAATCCCCAAGATTTTCACACCTAAGGCTACAGAGGCAAGTCCATTGAATCTCCACCTAAACTAGAAACATCAATATTCAGGATATTCTACCAAAAAGTTCATAGAGAAAACCAAAGAGTAAAGACAGGTGATGGACTGGGATGAAAAGTAGTATGTAGACATGCAGGAAATATATAATGCCACTTCCAACTTTTCTGATGCAGTCAGGACTGTGATTAGACAGCATCGTTAGCTTTCTAACAGCAAGTCACTTGTTCATCACTTATGAAGTGTATGCCTCATTCCCAAGCCCACCTAAACACAATTATGAACCCTTGAAATATTAATGGAGGAGAATTCACAACCACAATTAGAATTTGGAAAAGTAGAGCATGTATTACCACCTGTCCGAGACTCTAATAGTAATAGCCACCGCCATATGGGCGGTCACTCCCACGGAAAGATGAATATGAACCTCCACCATACTGCAACAGGAAAATGTAGTAAAATAACATGAATATGTCAATATAACAAGTGAAGTAAGATAAGATAATAGGGATTCCTCACATCAGGGCCATAATAATCATGAGGGTAAATACTGCTGCCAGCTCCATAATTATCTGAAACATAAAGCCATAATGATAAATCTGATATAGTAAGCATGCCAAGAAAAATAAAATCAATACCGAACATAAAATTCATACCATGAAAGCCGCTTCCATGAAAAGCTGATGGATCAGTGTAATCCAAACGCGAGCGAAACCTTCTAGGCTCCATGTAATGAGGATCATGGTCCTAATACCAAAAGGCATTATTACAGTCAGAAATATTATGACTCACTAAAGATTTTGAAAAACAAGCAATTTATACTTAAAAAAAATGAAGCCAAAAAGAGAAAGGAAAAACTCATTGTCATATAAAATGGCCGCTTCATTCCATGTCCATTCTCATCATAGAGATAAGGGCCATCAAAGTGCCCTCCAATGGCATGTCTGTCAAAGTGTCCTTCCGGAGAATATTGTTGCCTCCTAGAAGGAAAATGCATCCCACGGCCCCTATCAGGGGCACCATGCCAGGGTCGATCAAGATTAGGTCTTGATGGGGCAGCAACTGCAGCTCCCACTCCAGATGTGTAATTACCACCTCTATATGAATCCCTTCTTCCTCCTGAGTTTGTAGGAATAATATATTTTTTGTGATAAGGGAGTTTGCAGAATAATGTATTAAACTGACAGAACAGCTATTTATAAGATGTCTGTCTCTCTTCCACTACAAACAAACACGAGAGAGAGAGAGAGAGAGAGAGAGAGAGAGTAAAACCCAAACAGAGAACTTGACAAATAACCTTGTCCAGTAAAGTGTCTCCCATGGAAATCGGTGTGTGGAGTACCAAAATCATACTCATTTGGAAAACCCATTCTACCAGTTTGCCCACGTCCACCTTGATAGAAACCCCTGTTCCATTGGAAATTTGAACGGGAGAAGGGCTGTCCTCGCCGCCCAAACCCCCTTCCTGTATGCAACAGGAAGTTGAATGAAAACAAACTTCTACACAATGGTAAAAAGATCAAACTATCGAAACTCAATAAAAACAAACAAATCACCGAAGTTTGAAGTCGCTAAACCATTGCCGTGGCCAATTCTAAATCCACCACAGAGTCCACCCTTCACTGCCTGTGTTTTAGGCAAAGGATTTGAGAGCCTTGCTTTCACTTTCACCTTCAATTTCACATAACAACACATAATGCAGTTTATTAATTCCACATAAAAAGAGGATATTAAAACTAAATATGGTCAGAACTTCATCACTTATTCTATCTATGCACCATAACTAGTAAAAATCAGAGAATGGGAGATAAGTGTGTACTCCTTTAAATAATGTGAATATCAGGAATTGATTACAAAACCAACTCCCAAAAGATAATTCTTAAGATAAACTCACATCAACCTAATAGATAAGATAAATTTATCTGAGATAATAATAATCTTATCAAGCACGCCCCGTGCACCAACATAAGCATAGATGTGTATATCATAGTGATAAAATCTTGCAGTGAACATAAATGGATCAAAAAATTAGGCAAAGAATCATTTGTATGGGTGAGGCATGCATAGAAAAATTAATGTTATAAACAGGCTTATGATCATGTTAATTGGGATTTTCTGTGTTATTTACTTGGGAGGTGCGGTTTCCGGGATAGATGAATTTCATGGATTAGGCATTGTATAACTATGGTTTGTTACTTGGTTTTGGTGAATGGAGCACCGGAAGGATTCTTTAACAGTTCTAGGGGATTAAGACAAGGGGACCCCCTTTCCCCTTTGTTGTTTGTCATTTTTATGGAAGCATTGAGAAGTATGTTGAGTGTAGCTGTTAATGGAGGCTTTATTGCTGGATTTTCTGTGGGAGGTGTCACTATATCTCACCTACTATTTGCTATGACACGCTACTTTTTTGTGAACTGGACAGTGATCATATGCAATACTTGAGGGCTGTATTACTTTGTTTTGAAGCAGTTTCAGGCCTAAAGGTAAATCTTTCAAAGTCTGAAATGGTTCGTGTGGGTAATGTGAACAATATTCAGGGCTTGGCAACTATCTTGGGTTGTAACATTGCTTCACTGAACTACCTTGGTCTTCCATTGGGGGCTGCTCTCAAGTCAAAATCTATTTGGGATGGTGTGTTAGAAAAAATCAAAAGAAGATTGGCCGGGTAGAAAAAGATATATTTGTCCAAGGGTCGTAGATTAACTCTCATTAAGAGCACTTTACCTAACCTCCCTACTTATTTTCTATCCTTATTTCCGCTACCTGCAAGTGTGGCCTCTCGTATTGAGATAACTTTTCGACAACTTTCTTTGGGGAGGTATGGGGGAGGAAACTAAGTTCCATCTTGTGGGTTGGGATAGTTTGCTCACCAATTCCATGTGGTGGGTTGGGGGTGCATAATGTAAGGGTCTTCAACAAAGCACTCTCAGGGAATGGTTGTGGAGATATCATAGGGAAGGGGAGGGTTTATGGAAAGAAGTCATAGATTCCAAGTATATGAGTATTTTTTTTTTTGGGGGGGGGGGGGGGTGTTGGTGCTCTAATGAAGTTAGGGGGACACATGGCGTGGAATTGTTGAAAAACATAAGAGCTGGATGGGTAAGTTTCTCTCAGTTTTTCAGATTCGCAATTGGAAGAGGCAATAGTGCTTACTTTTGGCACAGTGTGTGGTGTGGAGAAAGGGCTCTAAAGCAGGTGTATCCTATGCCCTACCAAAAATTTCTTGCGACAAAGAGGCTGCAGTGGCTGATTTCTATCTAATGGTGCTGTCCATAGGAATGTGAGACTTTCAAGAGTTGCTAAAGATTGGGAGTTGGGCATGTTTGCTGATTTCTTTGATTTGTTATAGGCAATGTCAATTGGCAATGTCAATTGGCAATGAGATGGGGGATATGCTGTTATGGAATCCGAGTGGAAACAAAAAATTCTCAGTGCGCTCCATCTATAAGGCTCTCTTGGGGTTTTCTAACGATCATAGCTATCCTTGGAAGACTATCTAGAAGTGCAAGGTACCTCCCAAAATTGCTTTCTTTATTTGGACTGCATCTCTTGGGCGGATTCTCACCTCAGATAATCTGAGAAAACGTGGTCTCATTATTTCAGATTGATGCTTTATGTGCAAGAGTGATGGGGAATCAGTAGATCATTTTTTGTTACATTATGAGGCTGCCCGGTGTTTATGGAATGAGATCGAGGACAGGGGTGGTATGGGTTATGCCTGGAAGAGTTAGGGATATTATGTGCTGCTGGACAGGTATTGGGGGTTGCCCACATCGCTGCTGTGTGGAGAATGATCCCTCATTGCATTATGTGGTGCTTGTGGCTGGAAAGAAACAAGAGGTGCTTTGAAGACATGGAGAACTCTTTGGAGGAGCTGAAGCGAGTTTTTTTTACAATACTTTACTCTCTTGGGCTTCGGCCATTATTTGTAATACGAACAACCTTCATGATTTGCTTGTATCTCTCACTAGTGTTTAGATGTAATTAGGCATGTTCAGTGTATACTACTGGTGTACTTGGGCGATGTCTCTTATATCAATAAAACTTTACTTTTACTTATAAAAAAAATGGTTCCAATGTACCCGTCCCCTGATCAATTTCAGGTGTATCATGGTTTATTTTTAAAGTACACACATAATTCAACGAAAGAGTTAAATAGAAAATAGACGTTTCAGAGATTGATAAAACAAAGCACATTAAACTGAAAGAAATACCTTCCCATCACCCAGTTGTGTACTGTTTATGCCAGCAACGCAAGCTACAGCAGCTTCATGGGCTGAGAAATCAATGAATCCGAAATCTTTTCTCTTCGCTGTTGACATATTCCGAGCAAGGACAATTTGTACAATATCTCCATAACCTTTAAGCTTCTCCCTAACATGGTCTTCATCCCAGTACAGTGGAAGCCCATCAAGAAACACTGACTTCACTTGGGCCATGATCGCTGGGTCAGGCTCACGTAAGGGATCAGCAAAAGCTACTTTGGCAGTTCTCTCAGGGTGGCCAAAAATAACATCAGGCTTTTGAAGCCTCTTGTAAGCAAGCATGGCATCTACATGACAAGAAAACTCAAGGAATGCAAAACCCCGGCTCAACCCCTCATGTTGAACATCCGAGACAAGAGTGATGTTTTCAACACCTTCCACACCATATTCTTTCAACTTCTGTTTGATCTGTCATCCCATTTAGCATCAAGAATTAGAACAACAACTAAGTAAATATACAACAACTGATTCTTAGATACTTACTGCTTCCTTTGTCCATGTGTTGCAGATATTACCCAGAAACAATGTGTCACTATCCTCACTGGGTGCAGTTCCACATCGCTTTCCACGTATCTGTGCACAACGAGGAATTAGAATGAAAAGACTAATTATGGAAAACAAAAACTATGAATAGTTACATACAACAGGGTTCTTCATTTCTGACAAAGCCCGCTTAGCATGCTCCTTATTAGCAAACTTCACAAATGCATACCCTTTGTTCTTATTGGTAGATGGATCCTTATGCAACCTAACTTCAACTACCTCTCCCATCCTTTCAAACACCTTTCTCAAATCTTCCTCCTCTGCATCCCGATCCAATCCACCGACAAATATCTCATGCTCTTTATTATGCCGACGTTCCTTCGCAGCAGCTGTTAGTTCCCTGCGTTCTTCTTGCAATGCCTCAGTATCTTCAGCAGCCTCGTCTGGGTCATCCTCAGCAAGCTCTTCCTCCCCATGTTCACCAAGGTCCACTCTATCACCATAATCCTCCATTCCCTCATCACTGCCATAGTCCTTTGCAGGTTGGGTATCTTCTCCTTGAAACTCTTCTATGGAATTCCCTTCCACGTTAACAGAAACCACATTGGTTTCCTCCTTATTGCCAAAATCCCCTGTCTCCTCTTTCTCTTTCATAACTACTTCGCGCTCCTTTGCGCCGTCAGTCCCCTCATTCTCAAGTGATTTTCCAACCCTTGCAACAACAGACTCCTCTTGTTTTGAAGAACCTTCAACATTCACAACATGAGCCACCTGCACTTCCTTTGCTCTTTCTTCCTTCTTTGCAGATCCGCCAATCTTTTCGCCCGCTTGTTCTTCCACGTCTGCTGTGATTTTTTCATTCCTTGCAGATTCTCGAGCCATCTCAACAGCAGGTTCATCCAACTCCATAGCACTTCCTTCCTTTATCATAGAGTCACCAGTACTTTCAGCAGCAGGCTTTCCAGATTCCATCACAGTTTCTTCGTTCTTCTTAGGCTCTCCAACATTTTCAACAGTGAGTTCATCCTTACCCATACACTCTACATTCTTCTCCTGAGAGTGTTCAAGTTTTGCCTTCCCAGAGTCCCCAGATTTGGGTGTCTGCACCATTACAGCTTTCTTGGAAACGGGCGTTTTAGTTCTCCCAGTCATCCTCTTCACCGAAGACTTTTTTGCCACAACTTTCGTTCCTGGTGTCACCTGAGGCTGAGCAGCATCAGCTGATGCTTTGGGCTCCTCGACGACTAATTAAAAAAAAAAAAAAAGTAATAATAATAAGGTGAGAATGCAGCCCATCAATTAAATATTACGATTTCAATAGAAATGTCAAAACTTCAACAAATACGTCTTCGCAGACATATATACGTTTGTATTAAGCTTCCCTACGCATAAGATTCACCATATACACAAATTCCAACAGTTTACTTTTGTTCATTTCTTGTAAACATCCTCACCAATCAATTTTGCGTTTTCTGCCAAAAAAAAAAACCCAAATTGGAAATTTTGATTCGGCGATTTTATTTCAGATGCGACCAAGACCGGTGACACTGACGAATATCACTTTTTTTCTTTATCCTAGAAATCCAAACAAGAACTCAACGAATCAACTAATTGAAACAAAGTTTAATGTTACCCGATGGCCCTTCTGCTTTCGAATCCGAAGCGCTCGGTGAGGGGGTGGTCTCGTTCTTCTTCACCTGCTTCGCTTTGGTGGCCGCCCCACGCTTCGTCTCGGCGGGCTTCGGAGCAGCCGATTCCAAGGCCGGCTCGGGAGGATTCGGAGGCGTTTTGGTGGCGGATTTTCTCGACGGCGGCGTCTTCTTGACGGTCGCCGATTTAGGTGTATCCGAATTACGAGTCCTCATGCTGACACGACGTGCAAGCGAATCGTAAGTCAAGCAAGGTAAAATTCTCTCCTTTCCTAATAAATGGCCAATTGTAGAGGCTTCGATCCAGAAACCGATAAAGAGCCACACACAGTGGTAAGTGAAAACGGCTGCGTTTCCATCTTTGCAAGGATGGCTCTCTTTTGAATATTTTCTCATGTCAAAACATGTTTTAAAATTACGTGAGTAGAGGTATAATTGGTCTGATTTGATTTGATTTTGGATAAATTTAAGAATTGAATTGTTATATACCAGTTTTAAAAATTTAAGAAATCAAAACTTTCATTAATAAATTTACACGTGTGATATTATATAAGTTTAGTATTATTATTTTTTAAATACTAAACTTAATTATTTAAATTTAGTATTTATTATTAAAAATTACTAATTCATTAGTATCTAATTATACTAGTATAAAATAAGAAGTGTCTAATGTATTATTAAGATAATAGACTTGAATAATAAGATTAAAATTACATGTTATATACTTAGCAATTTAGCATATAATATAAAAAAGTATATATAATATAAGAAATTTTAAATATATATATACCGGTCTGATTTGGTTCAAACTGGTTTTCAAAATATGAAAAGCGGTACCAAACCGGTTTAGGACCTATTTCGGTGCTAAAGAACCGGTACTGCACCAGTTTGGTCCGGTCTGGTTTAGTTCAACCGATTTTCTGATTTTTTTACACCCCTATATGTAAGTATAAATCTCTAGCCATATAACATATTTTATGATAGGCTATGGGAATTTCAAAAGTTCTTAATTGGATTTTAGAATTTAAATTGAGAAATAGACACATAAAGTACGCTCATATTATTTAGTGAGCATTTAATGTTATCACAATAGCTATAAACATTGTGCAATTCACTTTATATATATTTTTTACTTACACTAGAAACCTTAGAGTTCTTAAATCCAAATTACAATAAAAAATTCTCTCACTATAAATAATTACTGATGCACAAAGCTCTGCTAATTATGGTGACAATTATTTACTTCCTTAGCAGTTGGTGTCTTTCTCTTCTAGTACAGTGGGGAGAAAGATGGTTCTTTCACAATCTTTTGGAAGGTATAGTTTGCCAAGGGCAATTTTTATTGGATTGACGTTGTTATTCATCTATTCTTTGTTGTTTTCTTTGTGGTTTATGGCTGATGACATTGCTCATTTGTGGGATAAACTGAGTCTAACAAAATCTTAAAACCATGGAATTTTAGTTGTAGGGGCTGATATTCGAGCTATTTTTGAGCGCGAGAAGTGTTGTTTGATTGGCAAAATTATAGCTGATAAACGTATCGACAGTGAAACCTTCAAAACTACTATGCTCAAAGTTTGGAAAATTGATACTACCATTAATTTTGTTGAAGTGGGGGAAAACACTTTCATCTTCAAATTTGCCTCTAATTACGATTTAGATTGTATTTGGGATGGCCAATCGTGGTTATTTGGTCAAAACCATCTTTGTTTGAAGTGGTTTGATGGTCTCACTCCACCCACTAATATCTCTTTTTCTCGTACTTTCCTTTCAGTTCAATTGCATAATTTACCTTTTGGATGTATGAATTCTGAAATTGGTTATAAACTTGGACTTTCAATTGGTAAAGTGTTACATGTGGAGGTTGATAATCAGGGTAATGGGTGGGGAAAGTTTCTGCGTCTTCTTGTTGAAATTGATTTAAAGTAACCATTATTTAGGGGGGAAGGCACTGTTTTTAAATGGGAAGCTTATATTTATATCTTTCAAGTATGAAAGTTTGCCCATAATTTGTTTCTCTTGTGATATGATTACACACTCTGGATTGGGATGTCCACAAAAGGGTGCTTCAATTTCTTCAGGATCAACAACTTTTCAACAATATGGCTCCTGGCTCAGGGCTTTTGGTCCTCTTTAACGTGCTGGTATTGGTAGGTTTGTGGCTGTTAATTCGACAGAGTCCTTTTAGGCTATCTCTTGCAAGCCATTAAAAAAAAACTGCTGCCATGTAAAAAAATCTACAGCCATAAAAAATTTGCTATAAAAAAATCTGCCATAGGAAAATCTGCTATAACAAAAATCTACTACAAATACTATACTAATACTAATCCTATTACTATAATATAGTTATGTCCATTTATATAGTTATTTATATATAGTGGATTACTAATAGTGATATACTAATTCTAATAGCTATTTAACTACTAATACATTAGTGTCTAACTTATCTATACTTTATGTATGTTAGTGATAATATGCTAGAGAATAATATATTAGTGTTTAACTTATTTATATATTTGATTATATATGTTAGTGATAATAATTAATATGCTAGTGGTTACATATATGCTAGTGATTATATATTATATGATGGTAACATACACTTTTTATATGAGTGTATATGATCAAATATATATAAATGTATTTATGAAAAAGAATATATATTATAATTTATTATGCTAGAAAATGTATTTATCTTTGATATATATATAGTTTATATTAATAACATAGGATCAAACAAATGTTCATGTTTAAATTTAAAATTTTATGTTAAATAAAATGTTATATTAATTTTATGTTATTTGATTATTATGAGTAATAGATTTAGTCTTAATTAGCAATTTAACATATAATATAAAATTATTTTATATATCTACTTTATTATAATAAGTGGCTATCTAACTGTGAATAGTAATTTTTGTTATTTTTCGGTTAACTTTTCTTGTTTTTCCTTTTAAGAGCACTAGTAGTGGGTTCAACAAACTTTAGCCAAAATTTGACTAAGAAATCCACTTTTACAAATTTTATCTAGCCACTTTTCACAACATCAAATAACAGGCTAAAAAAATCTTTCACTATTCTATTAAAATATTAATTTTAAACTTTTCATTTATTTTAATTCTAATTGTAATTTGAATTTCTCCAATAGTTATATTTTTTAACAGTTATATTTTTTAACGGCTATATTTCTCCAACAGTTATATTTTCTAATGGCTATATTTCTCCAATGGTTATATTCTTTCACTATAAAAAATAAAATTTCATCAACAATTTCATTCACTTCAACTCAAGTGTCCTTGTGAAACATTTTCTTTTCATTTCCTCTCAATGGATCGTTTACTTTTTTATAAAATGACAATTATCGATTCAGATTTTGACGAAAAATTTGAGATAGAGAGACAACTTGTTTTGGTTGAATCATTGACCACCGATTCATTAAAGATGAGTAGTTATGTAAAGAGTCAAATTTTTTAATTTCTTCAAAATATTTATGAATTCTTTTCCATAACATTGTGTGCTTTTGATCTTTTCCTTACACCGCATCTAATGAAATTTCAAGCCATCACTCCACAAGTATCAAATCTTTCTTGTTAGTAAAATTATTACCTCGTTGTAGTTTTCCTTCACTCGGTTCAACCTCAATAATCTCAACTCGGGGTGGAGAGAGTTGTTGTCCATTAATCTCAGTTGTGGCACTCATAAAAAAGTCATTGTTGTTTAGAAAATTTGTGAAGTAGGCATCACAGTGAGTGGATGGATCAATTCCCAACAAGAGATGTGAGAATTGATTAAATTTACAACTTAAAAAAATGTCTTATAAAATGGAAACGCATCAAAACAAAATAATAGAAATGCTGCATGACAAATAGCATACAAAAGAATGGATATACCATCGCAATTTAGTCTGCTCTAAAAAATAGAGAAATTAGTTAAACTTCTCTCATGTTTGAAAATCAAGGTGTTCAGATACTGGGTCAAATAAGGCATGGTTCATGTCATCCTAGAGCAATCTTATTTAAAGTTCTAGTAGATAATACTGTAGGTCTTGAAAGTAGGCTCATGGTGGTAAGCTTTTAACTTCTTTTGGTTTGATAAACTGTTCTGCCTAGTTAATGTGAAAGGAATGTTTGATAGCTAATCATATCTTTAAGGTTTTGCCAAATGAAGGGGTTGTTGAGTGTGTATATTAGAATCCGTGATCCTATGGAGCATTTTCACAAACACAAGGAAGGCACATGTAGTATTGCATCGTCCGAAAGTAATCAACAGCAGAGTTCTCAAATTTTTGTAACTTAAAGATATCGTTTGGTAAAACAAGTGCACCTTTACATGAATGCCTTAATAGACAGTGGTACTGCACCTTTACATGAACTAACCCAAAAAAAAAGCAAAAAAAAAAAAAAAAAATTAAGAGAACAATTAACTAAAATATCGTTTGGTAAAACAAATGCGTATTCACGTGTGAAAGGCTGGACCACTCCAGTCTGTGTTTGCAGCATGAAAATAACAAAGAAGATGAAAACGCTCCTCCTCCCAGTAAAATATAGTTCACAAAGCAAGCAAAAAAAAAAAAAAATTAAGAGAACAATTAACTAAAATATCGTTTGGTAAAACAAATGCGTATTCACGTGTGAAAGGCTGGACCACTCCAGTCTGTGTTTGCAGCATGAAAATAACAAAGAAGATGAAAACGCTCCTCCTCCCAGTAAAATATAGTTCACAAAGCAAGCAAAAAAAAAACTGAGATATCGTTTCCGAGAACGGAAACCTGGAAAAAAAAAATTGAAATATTGTTTCTTTACCTGGAAAAAGTAGATCGAATTGCGATGAGAACGAAGAAGAAATATTGCGATCGTCTGCATCCAAAAATATAGTTTTTGCGATGGTAGGTTTTGTTCAAGCTGAAAGAGGGGACAGAAAAGAGTTGTGCCCATTTGTTGGATTTTTTCTACTGTGCGGGAGTGAGAAGTAGAGGGAAACGTAATATTTTAACCAAAAGTAATATTTGGTCAGCTCTCTTTGGCTCAACAAATTTAGCTAACTCATTCATCTAAAGTTAAATTTACTGTACATTTAGCTAGCCTAATGTTGCACTTTATTTTGCACTTTAACTATTCTTTGGCTAAAATTTGATTTTAGCTAGCTCACTACTAGTACTCTAAGTCCGTTAAGTCTTGTTCTACTAAAAGACCCTTAAAACTCTTGATCATTTGACGTGTAATTCCATTGTAGAATTTAATAAAAGATCTTGTTTTACCAAAAGATCCTTAAGATCCTTGATCATTTGACGTGTAGCTCTCTTGTAGAATTTAAAGAATGATCATGTTTTATTAAAAGGCCCTTAATAGCCCCGCGGTTAAATACTTTATTTAAGTTTAGATTTTTTTTAATCTTTTTTTAATCTTGTATTTTCTTTTCTCAGACAAATAAGCTACTGACTTTTTCACCTTTTTTTTTATTTAAATCATTATGTCAGGTGCAACCTGGGGCTAACGCACCAAGATCCGTTCCCTAGTTATATATAAAAATAGTATATAACATAAAAAATATTTTATATAAAAGAATAAATAAATATATATATGAACCGGTCCAACCCGGTGCTAAAAAAAGAGAAACTAGAATCGTTCAGGTTCCAACCAGTTTTTCAAAAGATGAAACCAATACCAGACCAAATCAACCGGTTCGAGCCAGTTCACCGGTTTTTATTTTCACCCCTAGCCGCCCCCCGCCCACTTCAATAACTGACTACAGTCCACTAGGCTCACAAATTATTCATGGGACCAAAAGTGATCAAAAATATTTTTTTGTACCCAAATTATAAATTTAAATTTGTAAATATGACCATAATTTAAAAATTAAGGTAATTTTTAAATTCTCTAGTACATACTTTATGTAAGTTGTAATGTAGTAGGGTGGCACTTTTATAGATGGTCTCGGCAAAACAAGTCTCACACTTGAGTAATGTGGAACTCTTGTATTGCCTTGGCATATCCATAAAGTATTAAGTAAAAATTCTACTTAATACATATTACTATTACTATATTTATCTATAGTAAAAATAATAAATATGTATAAATATGTATAAATATATATTTATATAAAAAAATTTAAATATACAGGGTAGGGGAAGGGGCGGGGCCTCACTTGGGCCATAGCACCCCCACCCCCACTAGTGTTTTGCCCTGCGGGGTGCATGTGTGGGTGGGGTGGTGGGCCCCATTGCCCACCTATAACAACAATTACCACAAGGAGATTGGTAGTTATGTGCTTGACCAACAATTATTGGCTAAAAAATAGTTGGATCCTACATGGTCTTCTATCGACCAATCACACGGGCATCTGATTGGTAATTCTTCTAAATTTGAGTATAAATCTTTGGTAACTACCAAAATTGTCCCTTGTGCCAATCCAATCCCTGCCTATGAAGATAATGCCTATATGGTCTTGCCTGCATCTAACATGAATACCACTCTTCAGATTTCTCTTCCTATGATGTATTCTGGTGTTTCTCAAGTGGAGTTGAAATCTAATGTGCCTGTGTTAGAAACTTCCCCACAAATTCTTTAATCAATGGAAGAGAAGAATAAGAGGCCATGCAGTGGATATTGCTTCTACATCTACTAAATTTGTTGAAATAAGGAAAAGAAAACCTTATGTTGGTACTCCTCTGGTGAAGCATTAAGGACTCGTTCTTTGGGTCCAACTCTAGACTTATCGGGGGTGGCTGATTCTTAGCCACATCGAGAAAAATGAGGTTTTTAAGTTGAAATTTTTAGGGACTTGCCAACAGTAGAATAGTTCAAGACCTCAACTGTATGGTTAAGGAGAAGAAGCCTAGTATTCTATTTTTTATGGAGACTAAGTTACATAAAATTATAATAGAAAGATTATGTGCACTTGTGTTTTAATTGCCTTTTCACTATAGATGGAATTGGTAGAGGTGGAGGCTTGGTTTTGTTGTGGAAAAAGGAAGTACAACTTGCTATTCACTGTTACTCTCAACGACATATTAACTCTTGGATCACTGATGATGTTGGTAACCTCACTTGGATGCTCACATATTTTTATGACCATCCTAATGTGGCAAAAAGGCATGAAGGCTATAATATTTTGAGTCATTTATCTCAGTTGAAACCTTAGCTATGACTTTGCTTAGGTAATTTTAATGAATTACTCTTTTATAAAGATATTATGGGTCTTGGATGAACAAGGACAAGTTTTTATAGATTCAAAAGGTATTGACAGTGCATTCACAAGGTATTATCAAAGGGTGTTCACTACCTCTTCTTCATCTAACATAGAGACATGTCTTTTTGCTCTAACAAAGAAAGTTACCTTTGCAATGAATGATGATCTGTTAAAACCTTTTGCAAGGGAGGAAGTTGAAACAACCATATTTCAAATAGATCATTCTAAAGCACCTGGTCCTGATGGATATGGTGATGTTTCTATCAAACTCACTGGTTCATTGTAGGAGATGAAGTGTGGCAAGTTGTGCTATCATTTTTAGATTTTGGTGTTGATATTATTGATATTAACTACACATACATTGTTCTGATCCCTAAAGGTAGAAATCCACAGACAATAACTGAATATCGACCCATAAGCCTTTGTAATTTGATTTACAAACTTATTACAAATGTGCTTGTAAATAGATTGAAATTGGTTCTGTCATTTAATCACAGACAATATCCTTGTTGCATTTAAAACTCTTCACACCATGCATACTCAACTTCATGAAAGATAGGGTTACATGACTTTAAAATTGGATATGAGCAAGTGAATGAGACTTTCTTGTAGCTGTGATGTCTAGGGACCAATCCATCGGGATCAAAACTTACAAGGAAACAAATGGAGCCATGAATTATACAACAAAACTTTTTGGGAATGCTCAAAGGACTTCCGAAAAATATTTTTATCATGAAAAATCTTTATTTTCTCCTTGTAAACACGAGAGTTTTTCGTAAGCTTCATTCCTGATTTCCTCTAACTCGTTAAGCTAAAACTTACAAAGAGAGCAAGTTTTGTCCACAACAAAATTAAATTACTTAATTGCCCAATAAGCTTTCTGTTCCAATTCCACAAGCAAGTGACAAACCTTTCAAAAAATAAGTCTATATGGGGACATACCAATCATATGAAAAGCAGTACAATATGCGCAAAGTGCATCGGTTAGCTGTAAAGACCAATCTTTAAGACTTGGGTTAACCGTTTTTAAATCTTTTTAATCTCCCGATTGGATAACTTAACTTGGCCACTTGTTTGTGGGTGATAAGGGGTAGCAAGCTTATGAGTAATACTTATTTTCGCATTAAGGCCTTGAAAGATTTATTGCAAAAATGTTTATCCACATCACTGATAATGACGCAATATGTTCCAAACCTAGATAAAATATTTTATTTCAAAAAATTCAACACAACTTTCTGATCATTTTTTCTCCATGGAATGACCTCTATCCATTTGGACACATAATGAACAGCTACCAAACTGTAGAGATTGCCAAAAGAGACTGGAAAGGGTGCCATGAAATCGATGTTCTAACAATCAAATATTTCAACAACCAAAATTAGATTTAATGGCATCATATCTTTGCGGGTAATTCCTCCCAATTCTTGACAGCGTTTACATGCTTTACAAAATTCATGGGTGTCCTTGAAGAGGGTAGGCCAATAAAAATCACATTGTAAAATTTTAAAAGTTGTATCCAAAATAATAAAATCCACCGGAAAGTAAAATTTGCTTACCTGCACTAACACATCCTCAACTATCCTTCTCGGTATTTTTACTAAACGGTTAGTAAGTTGGAGTGTTACCTTGGTGGGTTTAAGCTCACCAAGACCCAATTGCTCATATATCAAGTAAGGTAGAAGGTTAATACTAGCACCAATGTCAAGTAAAGTTTTATCAATTTTAAAGTTTTCAATAACACAAGAAATTTTTGGACAACCATGATCTTTATATTTTGGAGGAGAATTATTTTGAAGGATGGCACTTACCTATTCTGTGAGGAAAGCCTTATTTTACACCTTCATCTTACGTTTCACTGTACACAAATCTTTCAAAAACTTAGCATAGGATAGAATCTGTTTAATGGCATCCAACAAAGGAATATTAATTTTCACTTGTTTAAAGATTTCAAGAATGTCAGCATTTTGACCCAATTTATGAGAATGTTGCAACCTTTGGGGAAAAGGAGCAGGCATTGGGGCTTTGACAGATATATCTAACTCAATATTGTCAAGTTCACCATCACTCTTGGAATTTGAAGAATTTTTTATTTTACCAACTTTCACTGAAGTACTTTTATCAATCATTTTCCATTGCATAGAGTGGTGATGGACTTGGCATGTTCAAATTTTGAATCATAAGAATTTGAATTACTTACCTCAAATTGCTTTTTAGGGTTTGACTAAGATTGAGCAGGAAACTTACTCTTTTCTTGAATGCGCAATGCGGAGGTCAATTCACCAATAGAACTCCTTAAGTCATTAATGGCATGCATTGTCTGATTGTTAATATTAGCTTGACCTTGCATAAAAGTTTGTAATGTCTCCTAAAGGGTTTTTTTATGTGGAGGCACATAAGGAGCAGAAACAAAAGGCCCTTGAGGATTTTGATGTGAATTGGACTCATTACTCCAACTAAATTGGGGTGATTCTTTCATTCAGGATTATATGTTTTAGAATAAGGGAAAAAATGTCTTTTATAAGAATTCATGACATTTTTTTGTTCGTGCAACACCTCTTTAAAAGCAGGGATTGTTGGAAAATCTTGAATTAGTTGCCTACTAGTCTCACATATGCCACAATTTTTTTTTTTCAATGACCTTAGCTGAATTTACCTTCTTAAGTTCCATGGACTCAACTTTTCTAGTCAAACTAATTATTCTAGCATTCATATCATCATCTCCTTTGAGAACATACATACCTTCTTGAGACATGGTATTAGGCTTGGACTTATTTGACTAATCAGAATGATCTGTGTTGTCCCAAGATTGGGCATTTTCAGCCAATTGGTCAAAATAGTCCCAAGCATCATCAGGATCTTTATTTAAAAATTCATCATTACATATCATCTCTACAAACTGGGGCATTTGAGAAGTTAAACCTTTATAGAAAAAATTAATGGTGCACCAAGTCTCATAGCCATGATTTGGGAAAGTTAGCAATAATTCTTTCAAACGCTCCCAACAATGAAAAAAAAATCTCATTTTCTTTTCGAGAAAAATTTATAATGTTTCTACGAAGAGTGCTGGTCCTGTGAGTAGGAAAAAACTTTTTCAAAATTCTTTTTACATTTCTTACCATGTGCCAATAGATCTTGGTCTCAAAGAATTAAGCCAATTTTTAGCTTTTTCCTTCAAAGAGAATGGTAACAACTTTAATCTAACAACATTATCATTGACAGTTTGGTTTTGCAAAGTTGCACAAACCTCTTCAAATTCTTTTAAATGCAAAAATGCAAATAAGGACTTTCTTAATCTAAGCCATGGAACTTAGGAAGTAATTGAATTACTCTCAGCTTTAAGTCAAAATTCCCCATATTCATAGGAAAAATCATGCAAGATGGAGTACTTGTCCTTGTTGGCTACAAATACTCATGCAAAGTTCTCATTGGTGGATTATTTTAAACATCATCATTTTTTACTTCGTTATGAACACTATGATCGTCAGCCATGGTGTAAGAATGAGAATTTTTGGAATTTTCAAACAATCTATTGAACAATCCACCTAAAAAAAATTTCTCTTTCCACAATCTACCAATTTGATCATGTTACCACGAGATCATCCATCATAGAGGCTCAAGTACATCCAATAAAAAAAACTAAAAGCCATGGAAAAGTCTCAAAATTAATCAATGTATGCACAACCTAAAGTATTCTATTCTAAAAACTAAATGCAAAATAAGCAAGAAAATAAAAGAGAAGGAAACAAGATTACCAAATGATATGAATATGAAAGCAATGCTACTTAATCGCTTTCTTTAACCAAATAAACAAAAATCGTACATGCAAAAACAAGAGAAAGTTAGCAATATATATATATATATATATATATATATTTAAAAAAGACTCTTATCACATG
The DNA here is from genome assembly GCA_029856935.1 of Cyclocarya paliurus. Lineage (NCBI taxonomy): Eukaryota > Viridiplantae > Streptophyta > Magnoliopsida > Fagales > Juglandaceae > Cyclocarya > Cyclocarya paliurus. Next base: position 27,639,453 of record CM056949.1, on the reverse strand, counting down.
TTGCAATTCCCAACAACGACACCAAAAACTTGTTACGCCTAACTCAAAGTAGTGAACCAAAAACTCAAAGTAGTTTTACCTGTAAGTATACATGTATTGTAGTACCTAACTGGATTGAATCCACAAAGATTGACTTATATGATAAAGAAAATAAATTAAACAATGAAAACAAATTATTACAAGGAACATGCAATCAAATAGAGGAGAAAATTACTGAGATGAAGAATTTTAAAGTGATAGAATATAACTAAAATGATAAAATAAATCAATATAGAGAACGACTAAGGTTTCAAGGATCTATCTAATAATTTAGGATATTGTCTCAAATCAATTTACCTCAGTTAAATTAGAATAATAATTTTATCTAACTAAAAGATTTAGTAGTTAGGGCCAAGAAAACTAATCACTAAAGATTAAGCATGAACAATTGATGGTTAAAACATTCGAGTATCATATGAATTTTTCAAGCATCCAATGAATTCATAAATCACAATGAATAAAGATAAATATATAGATAATCAAAGTATCTAATAATAAAACCATTCAATCGATAAAACTCACAATATAAACTCTATTATTGATCCAAAACAATATCTAACTCGTTAGACTTCACCTCTAACCTTAGTACGAAAATTTAGCCAACCAAGTTCATCACAAGAGTCTTGGAATTCGAGGAAACATTCTCCATAATAAAATTAAAATAAAGCACAAAACCCAACATTAGAAAATAACCTTCACAAGAGAGCAAAGGTGGAGAGAAAGTTGAGCCGAAAACTGGGTTGCATCACCTATTAGGTTATTGTTTTTGTTGTCCTAATTTTAAGCCTCCGTTGGACCCCTAAAATTCCCAATTTAGAAAATTCCATTAGATATGAATTTGTCGGTCTTGAGGTGAAGTTTCCAACGCACTAACATTCATATCAATCAAAGATCATATGGGAATGTTATGACCGAAATACCAATCTATTGTCAGTTTCCTTTTGGACTACATGTATTTTCAAATTTGTTTTATTTGAAGATTTTTTTGTGTCTCGCCTATTCACCCGAAATCTGGACCTCCAGGTTAGCTTTTTCCTTTCATCTTTGCCTTAATATCTTTAATTACTTATGATTTATTGATTATATTTTTTATTGAATTTATGCATAAGAAAATTTATAAATCAATGTCTCTGAAAATATTTGTATTTGAACCTCATGACACACACCACTTTATTACTAAAACTTGTATACTATGCAGTGGTGAAGAGAGTGATATATAATTCTATATATAAGTGAATTTACATTAAAAATTGATGCAATAATGGCCAATATGAAATGATATAAATGAGATTTTAGACAATTATTAGGTTCTAATGATGTTGTAATTTTCAGGTCTAGGAACCAATTCCAACACATCATTCCTTGTGAATTGATGAAGATCTTCATGCATGGCATTAACCCAATTTTCATCATTCAAGGCTTCCTTAGCTTTCTTGGATCCAATCTGTGACAAATAACACACAAGCGAAACTTGATTTAGAGCTCTTTTTCAAGTCTCATACCTTCATCTAGTATTCTCTTTTGGATAGTTATGTGTAACCCTTGAAAAAGGTTCTTTGTCCTATGGAGGAGGAGAGTTTTGAGATGTTTGTTCCCTGTGGTCTTCATCACTTTGTTCTTGTGAATACTTTTCAGCAGCTTGTATTATCTCTTTTAGGTTTTCAAGTTTCCTTTTGGTAGTCTCAATTGAAACATCATCTACTACCACATTGATAGATTACATGACTATTTTTGTCCTTCGATTGTAGACTCTATAATCTTTGCTATTTGAAAAATATCCAAGGAACACTCCTTAATCACTCTTGCTATCAGACTTACGAGAATTTTCACGATCTCGCAAGATGTAGCATCTGCTGCCGAAGAATTTAAAATACTTGATAGATGGTTTTTTATTCTTCCACAAACCATAAGGAGTATGTTTGGTGCCAGGCCTTCGAACAACTCTATTCAGAATGTGACCTGTCGTATTCATAGCTTCTCCCCAGAAATATAAGGCTATCTTTTTATTGCTCAACATGGTTCGTGCCATTTCTTGAATAACCCTATTTTTTTTTCCACCACTCCATTTTGTTGTAGAGTGATATGAACATAAAATTCTTGATGAATGCCCTATCCATTACAAAAATAGGAAAAATTAATATTCTCAAATTCTTTACCATGATTACTACGGATTCTAGAGATAGAAAGATCATTCTCTATTTGTAGTCTCTTGAATAGGTTCTTGGCAAGGTCAAATGCTTCAAAATTTTCTCTTAAAAGGATAGTCTATGTAAATCTAGAAAAATCATCCTTAACTATCATAATGTACTTCTTTCCACCTAGGCTTTTAGTTTGTGTTGGACCCATCAAATTTATGTGAAGCAACTCAAGTGGCCCAGAAGTGAGAATATCAGAAACTTTCCTGTGTTGAGCTCTTGTTTGTTTTCCTTCTTTGCGTGATCCACAAACCATCTTCTTGGTTTTAAGAGACTTAGGCAACTTAGCAGCAACTTCTCTTTTTGAAAATTTTGACAAGTCTCTAAAGTTGATATGGCCAAGACATTGATGCCATAGGCTCGGCTTCATCCAATAAAATTCTTTGACAACACAAATTCGATGTTGAGGAGACTCCATAGCAATTGTCAGATGTTCTCGTGCCTTTCAAAATCCATTCTCCAGCTTGGTTGTAAACAATCAAGGTGCCTCCACTAATTACTCAATCTTCTTGTATAAGGTCTTGTCACCTGACATATGTCTTGAGCATGCACTGTCTAGGTACCAAAGACAATTACCTATCGCTTTAAGGGCAGTGTGAGCGACTAGGCATACGGCATCCTCTTTAATCACCTATTTTGCTTTGAGTTTTGACTTATCCACACCACTTTGCATAATTTTTTCTTTGTTGTGACGACAAAATTATACTAGTTCACCAAGTTTGAGACTTATGGATGTTATTTGATGACTCAACTCTTCAACCTTATTTTCTGGATTCTTTCACTTCCTTTTTAATTTCATTTCTCCTTTATTTTTCTACACTTTACTTAAGTTAAAGCAATATGGTCTTATATGGCCAGAAATACCACAATGATGACAAGTAAGAATAAACTTATCTTTAAACTTATCTAAATTTAGCTTCTTTGAGGTTGATCTTTCATGAGGAGTTTTAGAGTGATTTGACTTTGACACGACTTTATTTAGAGCATCCATACTTGGCTTCCTTTAACAAAGACAATTCCCTTAAAGATAGTTGAAGTGGATGATGAGTCTAGAGATTCTTTGCCTTGTGAAGTCATATACTCCAAACCCGTATGATCACAACTGGACTTTGGAATACTTAACATCTCATTCAATTTCTAAGTTGCAGATTTTTGTTTGCACTCTTGAGCTTTTTTCAGTTCCCTTTCAAGTGCTACCTTTTGAATATTCAACCTTGATATGTCAACTTCAAAAATTTTCAGAGCCTCCAACATATTGTTCTTTTCATTCTTCACGATTGTGAGTTTGTTATACAACTTTTTGTTTAGATTTTTCAGCTTGACCACTCTTTACATAAGTCATTATAAGTTTCTTGTATACTTAGCTCATGGTCAATATTAACAAGAGTTACATCTGAGTCACTGTCATAACAGCATAAAAAGTCATAAAATTTTCATCATCAAACGATAAACTAGAAGTTTCAGATTCTGAATTGTCACTAAGTGTGACATTCAGTGCTTTTTTCTTATTTTTCTTAAAGTTTGGATATTCATTTCTTATGTGACCATATTCTGAACATTCATGACACTTTTCTTTGTTTTTTTTCCCAGATTTCTCTTTATTCCATTTTTCAGAATCAGTTCTTTTTGTAGGAAATTTCTTACCTCGTTTTTTCTTTCAATTACCTTTCTTGTTAAATAAGAACTTTTTGAATTTCCTTGCAATAAGAGCTATATTCTCATGTTCAGATTTTCTTCATCAGAAAAATCTTCTCGATCTTTTTTCACAGCTTTTAAAGCAATAAACTTATCTTTCATTGTTTAAGGAAGTGATGACTCATATGTTTGCAAAGAACTGACCAGTTCTTCAACCTTGATAGCATTCAAATCCTTGCTTTCCTCAATGGCAGTCACCTTTGGACGAAATCTTTCAGACAGAAATCTTAAAATCTTCCTCACAACTCTTGAGTCTTCCATCTTTTTGTTGACATTAAACTTGAAATTTACAATATCGTTAAATTTAGCATAAAAATCATTAAAACTTTAATCTTCCAGTATCTTAATCTCTTCAAATTTTGAAATTAGCAACTGTAATTTTGAATTTTTTACAATCCTTGTCTCCTCATGTGTAACCTCCAAGATATCGCATACTTCTTTAGCAACCTTACACATGGATATTCTTTTAAATTTTTCAGGAGATATAACCATGAAGATAACATTAAGTCCTTTGCTATTTCAGTTACAGTTGTTAATCTCATCTTTTGTCCAAACATCAAGAGTTGTCTTGAGTTTAGTCCATTCTCGTTCAACTGCATACCACACATGCTCATCCATCGACTTAAAGAAAGCCCTCATATGAACTTTTTAATACGTATAGTTTTTCCCATCAAAGTGTGGCGGGGCTGTCAATGATAACAACTTGATCTATATGGGCATGGATCACACTCGAATGAGTGAACCACACTTTGATGCCTATTGAAATTACCCAAGTAACCCTGCAACGTAACACAAAGATCTACCAATTCACTCAACAAATTGGTTAGACATCAACTACGCAATTATTTAATAATAAATCAATAATGTAAAATAAATCAATTGCATAACACCAAAATTGGTAACAAAAAGAAAACCATTTAAAGAACCTTTTAAAGGTAAAACCTTATGTGGCAGACAAACTTAAAAAAGTCAATTTTATTTATTTGAAAATCAAATACAAGTAAGTCTCAATTTAAAAACTTTTATCAATTGACTCTCTTATTTGATACGACAAACGACGAATTTGCCTCTACCGCAATAGCAGCCAGAACCTCTGACGATCTTCAAATATTGACTTCTTTACTGGAGTTCCAGCAGCTGAGCTCTGTCAGTCAATCTCCAACATGGCGTAATAATACACTCGAAGAGAGATAGAGAAATACTAGATAATTCTCAAGAGGATTTTCTCACACTCAAATACTCAGACCACTCTCCAAATGTCTCCAAGTCTAGAATTAATCAAAAAGTGTTCATCCAGTCGAAATCCTCATCATCAATAATCTTGTCAGAGTTTCAACTGTAGTAGGACTCTATTGACAGAATGAGTTTGTTAGGAGTTTGAGTCACAGGAGGATGCTGCTTACGGAAGGATTCTGCTGTGAAAAACTCTGCTGGCGCAGCTATTGACACTTGGCGCTAAGTCTTCTTAACAGATGTAGTTTCCATTCAAACTCTTCACAGGATAATTCCAGACTCCTTGGAATTCAGATACCTTCTCTCTTGACTTATCTAAAATATTATCTAATAACTTCTAGATACACTTCAAATGATAAAATCAAAATGTTTTACATTCATCCAAAACATCAAATAATCTTTATCCATCTAGTCACCTAGTCCTAACTAAAATCTTGCATTTACCTCACTTGTATTCGGCAAAACAAATCACAAAAGATCTAAGATTTTATTTTAACAAAATTATAGATCAAACTCTCAATTGATTAATATTGTTCTAGATCATGAGAAAACATGATTGAGCTCTTATCAAGAACTATATATCTCTCAATTGATATGAAGTAAGAACAATACATCATTGATCACATAAATAATAGGAAAAAAAGTCAATCTCATAAATAATATTATTAATAATCAATGAGGTTTCATCCTCAACCTTAATTGAATACATAGTTGGATATGTTAATGAAAATAAATTCTAAAATCTGAACGTAAATAAACATTAAGGTAATATTTAAAAGAAACTGAAAAAAATAAAAATTAAAGTCCTCTCAAAACGTAAATATAGCTGTAAAACTGGAGATAACTGTAGTTATTTCCTTCGATCCGTACGAGATGCTGCGGCGATGCGTAGTCTTCTTTCTTTTTTGATTTCACATCGTTCGGCGTGCCACGGAAAAAAAAACCCTCTCTCATGCCATGTATATGCTTTGAAGCTAGGTTTATTTTCTTATCCTTTTCCGTTTCTTACTTGTTTTTTTTTTCACTAGTTCACGTTTCTTTTTGTTTTGCGTCTTTCACTCATCGTTTCTTTTCTTCTCTTTGCATTCCCTTTTTCGGTTGCACGCTTGTCTTCTATTAGGCTTTTTTTACAATGGGAGCCACTAAATAAGTCCACTTACATGAATTCCTTTGCACTATTTTATCATTTTTTGAATTTTCTATGCGTCTCTGATCTATCACTAGCATCCAGAATATTTTTTAGTTTTACTTAATTGTCATTTTTCAGAGCTTGATTTTGCCGATCTAGCTGAACTTTCCTCTAGATCAAAGCAATCAGCTCTTGTATTGGTTTAGATGGTTTAAACTTTGGGTTCCTCGAACAGTTGATGCTTAATTTGTTTTTAAACACGGTTTTCCATTGGATCAAGCTTAATCGGTAGCTTCCTTGGCTTTTACTAGAACTTCGAGTGCTTTTGCTTATTTTTTCAGGTGGGTGGTCCTTGTATTTTGCCAAGATTGTTTAATGAGCTTAGTGGTTTGTTCCGCTTCTTTATTAGTTTTATGTAATGAAGTGGGTTTTCTCATTTGAATTCAGAGATAAACTGAGATGAATTGAAATAGTTTATAAATAGTAATAAGATTTATGAATTGAAATTTGTGAATAATAATAAAATAAATTAAATTGAAGTAATTTTTTAATTTAAACGAGGCATTTTGTTTCCCAGCTTTCGGTATTGGTGTTGAGGAGAGAGAAAGGAGACTTGACAAAACAGAGCAAATGAGTCAAAACCTTAACAGAATTCAATTCTACTGTTAGAATCCTTGAATTATATTTGAGGGTGTAAAAGTACGTTCTCTATTTTTTAATATTATTTTTATTTTAAATTAAAAAAAATTAAATTATTCATTGAATTTTGTGTTGAAATTTAAAAATATTATAATAATTAGATATAATGAAATGAGTTAAGAGGATCTCTCAATCCAAACACCCCCAGGCATTACCACTAAATCACCACAAAGAACTCGACAGGCTAAAAGTTATAAGAAGCGAAACACAATCCTCCCAACCATATTTTGGCAGGCAAGTATTATAAGTATCAAATCATTAATAAGTCGTAAGATGGTCGAGTTGCTCCGACTAGACTAGGAGCAAAATGCAATTGAGAAAAATACATAAATCCGTTCTTGAAGCACACTGTTTGATGTTCAAATCTGTTTTTCCATGAGAGTTATCAAGCAGTTCTCAGGATAATGTGGACTCCACTGTCAGTATCCACAATGTCACTTATCTCGCCCACCTTAAGAGCATATGTTGCTTCTTCAAAAGGCTTCTGCATCTGGCCTCGGCCAAAAGGACCTGCAGCAATATTTTAACATACAGCTTTTGTTTAGAGCAATCAATGCAAGAGACGATATCCAATCCAGGATTAGTATATCAAAGAGAGAGACTTAAAAAATAAGAAGATATGTCATGGGCATTCAAATTTACTGGCAGTCAAAGCAAATTATCAGGCACAACTTGCATATATAAATACTTGGGATCTCATATCTCTCTATTCATTATCAGGTACTAACCAATAAATGGGAAAGAAAACCAACACGCAGAAGCATGGGACAGAAGGTAGATTGAAAGAGATAAGTCACTAGAATTATAAATAACGCAATTAATTGACTTCTTTTTATGAGTAAGATGAGATTTTATTGATAATGAAAGAGGATGTTACCCCAGTACACAGGATATATATATATATATATATATATATATATATATATATATATATGTATGAATCCACTTAACAAAAGATCACTTGCTGTATTTCACGCATGTTGATAACACCAAAAAAAAAAATCGAGGTTGCCACAAAACTATAGACGGTATTTTAACTACCACCATTAAAACATATCATTACAACAATATTACCTTTTTATTCATTCAAGAATTTCAAACAAGAACCTGAAATTTCAAAACATACCCACCCCCCAGCCCCAGCGTTGGCAGCAATGCTAGTCTTCATCTTTGATTTTGTCATGTCCAATCACGAGTGCTGATGTGATACATTTAAAGAGGTTTCATATGTCACCATTTAAATGGACAGCCACTAATAATGTATCACATTAATAAGTGCGACTGAAGATGACAAAATCTGGGATGAAAAAGAGCATTTCTAAAGAAGGAATAATAATCTTAACTACGAAATTATATTATTAGACTGAAAGAAAGTTAAATACAGAAAACCGCTGGAAAACTGGTTTTTGATACAAAAGGGAAAAAAAACCTAAAAAGCAAGTTAGATGAAAAGATTGCTGGCCGAAATTGAAAGAAAAGTAATATTCCATTAAAAAAATCACACTTACAAAAAAGTAAAAATAAAATGTAATGTAATAACGCAGATGCCCAATCCCTAAAGAACAAAGGAAATCAATTATGTTGGCTAAAATTTGTGCATTATGGGGGGTAGGAAGGATGTAATACACAAAGGGTGGCCCAAACCACATATGAGCCTATACTCCAAAAGGATTACTCAATGATATAATTGTAGCACTATTGATACCATTATAAAGAGCAAAAACTTCTCATTCCCAAACAATGTGGGATCTCATATACCATCTATCCTTATCACTCAGTATGGGACATCACAATCTCCCCCTCTTAAATTTCCGACGCTCTCGTTGGGCTCATTCGTAGTAGATGGCACGGCTCAAGTCCTACATTTCTGGTTTGAATCGGCTCTAATACCATTTGTAATACCCAGATTTTCATGGCTATTGAATTCAAAGATTTCAAACAAATTCAAACTAAAAACGAAGTTCACAATAAAATTAAGCCATCACCACACTTAATAGGTATACCCAAGTAGAGAGTACAAAAGTTATCGAACAACACAGATTCTTCTTGCCCCTAAATTCATTTAAACATTATAAAAAAATTATGTTTTAACCAATCTCTCTAAGCTCAAGAATACAAAAATATACACCTACATATTTATTTAGTATAACCGCCCTAATTAAAGATCATTAACACCAAAACATATGGTTTCTCTTATGCCAATATCGGTTTGCATATAAGAAAATCAAACCACATAAAAAGAAATACCCAAAGCTGTAAACCGGACACATGTTCTTCCAAAGATTTCATACGTAATAACAGGTTGTACATACACTAAGTTTTAGATTACGCATAATACACCTACATCAAAACTCAATTTCTTATTTCAAATAAAATCAAAACCCTACCAAATAGATCATTGCTCCAAATATGTACAAAACTAATTTCTAACTCCTACCCAAATCGCATGTTGTACTGACCAAAATACATTACAAACAAATAAGCAACTTACATCAACGAAAATTACACAATCAACACCAATATTTTTTTTTTGATACTTAAAGAAGTAAATTATATTGATATGAATGAAATAGGCATAGCCCATATACACAAGAAGTATACAAAAGAATTGTTTCCAAACTAAAGACAAAAAGTCATGAGCATTGTTTCCATCAAGTAAATGGCTGAAAACCAAAGCATTAAAGTGTGCATAAAAAAATTCTGAAGCTACACCATTGTGCGCTCCCTATCTTCAAAGTGTCGCTCATTTCGTTCTGACCATATACACCACATGATACACAACGGGATCATCTTCTACACTATCTCCACTTGGCCTTGAATTTCCTTCCAACAGGCCAATAAATCCACTACTCTCAATGGCATCACCCAAGCAACATTCACTCTGCTAAAGATCTCATTCCACAGCCCCCTTGTCACCTCGCAATGCAAAAGTAAGTGATTTACAGATTCTCCATGCTTTTTACACAAATAGCTTCAATCCATCACAATGAGTCCCCTCTTTCTCAGGTTGTCCGTGGTCAAAATCTTCCTAAGAGCAGCAGTCCATACAAAGAAAATTACACAACGATATGAGGAGATAACTGGTGTGCTTCGTTCTATGCCTATTTATAGGGAAGAATCCCATTATTTCGATCGGTTGTTCAGCATCCCCGAAGTAAATTTCTTGCATTATGATCGGCTGCATTAACCTCATCGTGATGAAGTCGGCGCCAAAAAATACTTGGGCTCCTCGCAATAATTATGAGAGAAAGACGTTTTGGAAGAGCTATTGCTGCAAATGGGTGGATTTGTAGCAGCTTGGGAGGGGAACAAAATGAAGAATAAGAGTTGCAGACACAAGGGGTTTTTCCATTCAAGTTGGATGAAGATTAAACGCACACAACCCTCTTATTTTGTTTTAAAGAACTACGTGGGCCTAATAAAGTTGGGCTTGGGAATTGGGTATTACATTTGGTATTACATTTCCTTCAATTTGAATGATACATTCAATGGGGAGACTCCTGCTGGACCAAGTTCTGATAGATCCGCAGTAATACAAGAAGTAGCACAAGTAATGGTAGAGATTGTATGTAACTCCATGACTCGAAATTGACATGCAATGAATGAAAGATGCACTATTGAACAATTTAGCCCTGGTTTGGATTGGAAACTCACCTCAACTCATCTTATTATTACAATTTTTTCAAATTTTTACATAAAATATAATAAAAAATTCAACTTTTTCAAATCCCAAAACAATAATAATATTAAAAAATATTCTAATAATATTTTATTCAATTCATCTAAAACCATCTCAACTCATCTCAGAATCCAAACGAGACTTTAATCATTTGTGACCCCCAACTTTTGAAGGAAAGGCTAATTTGATTGCCGTAGAAGATTGGATTCAAGACAACAAAAGAATACTTAGTTTTACGAAGCACTGATGCGCTAAACATTTTGTACTCCACATTCAAATTGACTAGGGAAGCAAAACGTTGGAGGATCTCAAGGACTCTTGGAATAAGAACCGTAGCAAACTCCAATCACATGGAACCGTTTTAAGGAAATTTCCTATTAGTGTTTCTTCCCAAAGTCTATCAGAGACACTAAAGCTAGAGAGTTCACCAATTTGGTACCAAGGTCAATGAACATTCACCAATATGCAGCAAAATTTATTGAGCTCTCTTGCTTTGCTTCTTATTTGATTTTCGAGAAGAAAGAAAGGCTTGAAAATTTGAGGAAAGACTAAGATTACATTTGGGTAGTGAGGTATTCTCAGGTATTCTATAAATAGTAATGAAAGAGTTATTACAGAATATTGAATAGTAGTAAATAATAGTGAAAAATAGATAAAAAGTAATAATAAAATAATGAATAGTAATAAGATATTCTGAGAATACTTGAGTACCCAAACTAGGCCTACATCTCAAAATTTACGATAGGGTTGTAAGTTTTCAGATACCAAATTTTTCAAGTTAGTTGATAAGGCATCTATCATTGAGCACTGTCTTCAAAGAAGTGTTTATATTTATAATACCCAAAAGAAAAGGATAGCACCTTAGGAAACCAATCATAATGAGAATCAAGGCCAACGCAAAAAGATTAAACCAACGGAGGACGGAAGGACAGAGGTGGTACAAGAGTAATTTTTCAAGTAGTCAAGATAAAAGGTGTGCAAAGTGTGGAAAAATTCATAGCTGGGATAGGCATATATTTCAAATGTAGCAAGAAATGACATTTTGCTCGAGAATGTTGCTTCAATCAAGGAAATACTTCTACCTCAGTGAGAGATCAAAGGAAGACAGCTCTTGCACATGTATACCCATTCACTTCCGAAGAAATTGATGCCCAAGACTAGTGATGGGTAGGAAGAAGTGAGCACGCAAGATTTCAATAGGAAATGCCAAAAAAAACTCTTTCATAAATTTTCAATTTACGTTGGGAACAATGTGAAGTTTTGCAATGATTTTTTTTATTCACTTGATAATAATGCATTTTAGGTTGGTAAATTTTATTTTGGTCCTTGTTACTCTTGTTTTTTGTAATATCTTAAATCATTTTTCTCTTTCTTGTGATAATGTTCTCAATAATTTAGATGGCACCTCCGCAATTTGAGAAAGAAAATAAGGAATGGACTCTGAAACTTACATAAAGTATAGGTTGGAGTGTGTTCGTGCTTTGGGATATGAGATAATAAAAGAATGTCCTCTGATTACATGTGTTCCTTTAGTCAATAGATACAAGTTTAACAGTCTAACAAAACCAAAGCCCAAACCCACTAACCGCAAATTGAAGAAAACCTCAACAATGCTTGCATTTCTTGAAAGGATCAAGAAAGAATGTGACGGGGAGGTTAAACAAGGTAAGTTTTATAAGTCCTTTAGTGAGTGGCAATTTGTTGTTTTTTTTTTTTTTTAAAGCAAACATTTGGTTTGAGAATTTTTCCAATGTTGAATTCCAGAATAAGATTTTATTGAACGTCTATCCCATTCTGATGGCCTATCAAAATAGGAACTTAAGTTCTCAAATGTATGCACATAAATTATGGTTATTATTGATTACTTTAGATTCTATTTAGGGCAGGTTTGGGGTATGGGATGAGACATAAAATTCTCATCTAATCTCATTTTATCTCATCTCATTTTATTCTCAAACATAATTTAAATACAAAATTTTCAAACTAATCATTATAACTTTTTCAAATTTTAAATAAAAAATAAAAAACAATTCCAACTTTTTCAAATCCCAGACAAAAATAATATTATAAAACTATATTTGTACAATTTTTGAACTTTATAATATTTTTTATTCAATTTTTTCTTTCCTTTCCCAAAATCCAAAAAATACTCAACTCAAACTATCTCACTACTATTCACAAATTATCTTACTGCTATTACAAAATTTTCATCTTATCTCACTTCCCAAACCAGCCCTTAGTTGTCAAAATTTTCAGAGGTCTATTTATGAATGTCTACTTGGGTTTTCATAATCAATAAATTTGGAGTTGAGATTGTAATAAAAATAAATATTATTTGGGTTTTAGATTTACAACTATAGACTTAAATTTTTCAATGCCGAAGGTAAGGTTTAGATAGTGAGCTGAGATGAAAGTTGAATAAAATATTATTATAATATTATTTTTTTAACATTATTATTGTTTTGAGATTTGAAAAAATTTAGTTATTTATTATATTTTGTGTGGAAATTTGAGAAAATTGAAATGATTAGATAAGATAATATGAGATGAATTGAGATCAACTCTGAATCCAAATGTGGCCTAAATAAGTTTTTTTTCCCCTAAAGACGAGTTTTGAGGCGAAGGAAAGACTATAACAATTAACAATAAAGAGACTTGAATTGGAAGTGGTTGAATTAGAACCATGATGGAAGGTATTTGCATATTACCCAAATTCCGAGAACGGAGTTTATAGAGAGAGGGGGGGGGGGGGGGCGGTAGGTATTTGCATATTACCCAAGCCCAACTCTTATTTGGCCCATTTAGTCTCCTTTAAAAAATCCAAAAGGGTTGTGAGCCTAAATAAAACAATGAGTTTCACCTAGGTTTAATCTTTGAGAAATGATATTTGCAGTCGTAAAGTGCATAAGCATTGTGTAATCCCTTAATTAAAAGTGAGTAAATACAAGACCTATATGAAAAAAAAAAAACTGATTTTTTAATAGCAGACCCCACTTTTTTTCAAAATGATTGTGCAGCACTTGCGCACTCCACGACTGTGTATAACATTACTCTTAATCTTTATCCCATATGCAAAAATGCCCCTTGTGTCCGCAACCCTTCTTCCTCATTTTGTTCCCCTCCCAAGCTGCACCCATGTGCAAATACAGCTCTTCCGAAACGTCTCTCTCATAACTATTGAGAGGAGCCCAAGTATTTTTCGGGACAGACTTCACCATGATGAGGTTAATGCCGCCAATCATAATACGAAATTTACTCTTAAGGATGTTGAACAACTTTTCCCTATAAATAAGCATAGAACAAAGCACACAACTCACACCAAACATCTCTTTTCATTTCGTGTTTGCTACTCTCTCTAGTTCTCCACATTTTGGTAAGTCCTCTTGTAGTTAATTTCTATTAATATGATTATTGATTCTAATTGTGTAATTTTCATTGATGTAAGTTGCTTATTTGTTTGGAATATGTATTTTGGTCAATACAGCATGAGATTTGGGTAGGAGTTTGAAATCAGTTCTGTACGTATTTGAAGCGATGATTTGTTTGGTAGGGTTTTGATTTTCTTTGAAATAATTAATTGAGTTTTGATGTGGGTGCATTATGAGTAATCTGAAATTTTGTGTATGTACAACCTGTTATTACATATGGAATCTTTGGAAAAACATGTGTTCGGTTTACAGCTTTGGATATTTCTTTTTATGTGGTTTGATTTTCTTATATGCAAACCGATATTGGCACAAGATGAACCATATGTTTTGGTGTTAAAGGTCTTTAATCAGAGCAGTTATATTAAATAATTATGTAGGTGGATATTGTTGTATTCTCGAGTTTAGAGGGATTGGTTAAAACAGAATTTTTTTTATAATGTTTGAATGAATTTTGGGGCAGCAAGAAATATGTGTTGAATATTTTTTGTTCTCTCTACTTGGGTATACGTGTTTAGTGTGGAGATGGCTTGATTTTTTTGTGAAGTCTGTTGTTAGATTGAATTTGATTGAAATCTTTGAAATCATTAGCCATGAAAATATGAATACAAATGGTATCAGAGCCTATTCCAATAAAAAATGTGGGGCTTCAACCATGCCACCTAAAACGGACGGGCCAACCAAGGACATTGTGAATTTAATTTTTTTGGGGGGAGGGGGGGGGATACTGTGATACTCCATACTGAGTGATAAGGATAGGTGATATGTGATATCCCACATTATCTGAGAATGAAAAGTTTTTGCTATTTATAATAGTTTCAATGGTGCTTCAATTATATCATTACCAGTCCTTTTGAAGTATAGGCTCCGATGTGGTTTGAGCCTCCCTTTGGGTGTTACGGAGGATTACGAATATCTAAGCCTCAACCTTTACTCCATGATGTCTGCAAATCACTATTAGGCAAAGATACAGGCCGTACAATTCATACAACTTAAACTCATCACGTGTCCCTCATAGAAAGGAAGGCCCATTTCCTTCATTTCCTTTCTTTTCCACCTCTCTGTTATCAGGGTTCCGAGCCCTTTGTCTTGTTCTTACGCGATATGTTTTAGATCACATCCAGTGACTGGATGTGCCCTTGTAATTTATCGGAATATACAGCTTTCGATGGTTTACTTTCTAAACACTAAAATAAATGCTTCATGGCAAGATTTCTAGGAAACCATAACTTAAACAACGAAAAACCTAGTCATTTTGGCCCCACGCTTACATCTTGTCCATTTTTACCGTGTTTTTAAGTATATTGGAATTCCATCAACCTCTTTTTCTCCCCTAACAAAGCGTAGGCTTAGTCATCTTTCCCAAATCCTTAACACAGACAACAATTCATCTAAAAGACTAATCCTTTGACCACCCAAAGAAACCAAACATAGAAGTTCGAAGCAAATTAAATCTTAGGTATTTTCAAACCCTAAATTAGCACAAAAAGTCAAGGTGCCTTTTATTGGACTTTACAGGCAACCGACAAAAGGTCAAAAAGGAAAAAAAAAAGACTGACCGAGATCGCCGCCACGCTTGGCGGAGCTGCAATCGGAGAAGCTAGAGGCGAGGTCCTCGAATTTGGCTTTTCCCGAAACGATGTCGTCACGAAGGGCTTGGAGCTGAGATACGGCGCTCTCCCTGGTGGTGCTCATAATGACCCGGCCCTCTGGATCCTTCCACGAGGCCTTCCTCCGAGACCCTTGGTGCTTGATCAGTACGTGCGATGCTCTAACCTGATTGGCCGTCGCAGACGCCGACATTCTCGTCTTCTTCTTATGCTTTTCCCTGTCCGCCGTCCGATCTGCCGACGGTATTGGGGTTTTCTTTCGCTTCCGATCGGTCTCTATCTTTGCAAAGCTGGAAAAAATATAGAGAGAAAGGAGGAGAAACGGATGGTGTCGTTGATCTTACTGTGATTGCGAGTTGGTGCAAGGGTAGCCTGCGCAGAATTGCAACTTGTGCTTTATAAATATAGGAGAAGCTGCTATGAGTTATTATCTCCTGAGGTCAAGTATAGAGTGTACGAATATGGGATGCATTGTGGGACGCACATGCTGTGTTCCTTTCACGGGACCAACACGCCATACCTTTCGTTCTTTCTCATTGTTGCTAGGAAATTACCTTCTTCATCTCTAACAGCTATGTCAATTCCTAGTTTGAAATGCTTTTTATCAATTGTCACATTCCAGTTTATTTTACCAACAATGCTACAGACAACCAGATGTAACCGTTGGATAACTGGCTGATGTGTATTATACCACGTCAGCTGAAAAAAAAAAAAAAAAGCGAACGAAACATGAGGGAAGATTAAGAATTCGGAATTTGAATACAAAAATAGAAAACGTGAAAGAACAGCTTTGTTTCCGCACTGGGTCTTCTTCATCGTCTTTGGGTCTCCAGTTTCCTCACTACGTTGTTGTTGTATTTGGGTCTCCTATTTCCTCACTGCATCATCGTTGTCATGTAAGCTCTTGTTTTAAGAAAAAAAAATAGAAGAAGAAATATACGACTAAGAAGAGAGCAGAGTTCCGTTCGATTTCTCCATTCTCAAATCTTATTTGCATAGTCCCAAAGAATAAGGAAAAAGAAGTACAAATCCTATAGAAAAAACAATATTTGCATCTGCAACTATCAAAGGAACATGATCCTAGCATTTTTTCACAACAGGCTCTGATATCCATTGAATCATCTTGAAGCTTTGCATCTTAACATGATGCAAGGAAATGTATTGTCAAGAAGCTGTGTACTGTGCACGGCACACACAGTCTTACGTTTCCTCTTCATTATTATCGAGAATAACTAAAGCGAAGCAGATTAGACTTCCGAGCCAGGCGAGAGAGCAGTATGGGTTTGAAGGGAGAGTTTGAGGAGCATGCTGAGAAAGCCAAGACCCTACCGGAGTCTACAACAAACTAAAACAAGCTTATTCTTTATGGGCTGTACAAGCAAGCCACTGTTGGAATAGTGATCACCAGCCGTCCTGGAATGTTCAGCGTGAGGGAGAGAGCAAAGTGGATGCATGGAAGGGTGTTGAAGGGAAGTCCAAGGAGGAAGCAAAGTGATTACATAACCAAAGTGAAACAGCTGCATGAAGAAGCTGCGGCATCGGCCTGATGTCTTCTTGTCATGCATAATGCCTCTTCGATTCCTTGTGTTTTAAAAACGCAAATGTTAAATAAAAAAAAACAATATCTGTAGTTTTTCAAACTTTTAGCGTGTTGTGTCTAAATCCTGAAGTATTATGGTATGTTGTATCTTTAATAAATATATATAAAAAAAAAAAGTTGTGTACTAGCAGCAGCCTTCATGCACTTGTATCTTAGCTTCCTATTTGAGAATTTTCCTATCATGATTCTGCTTTCTATTACAGATACACAATCTACCACTCAAGCCTGAGATCACGCCACATACCATATTAAGCATTAACGGCTACAACACCTCAACTACAGCTCATGAT